>BQNB010124833.1:0-19870 GCA_026074375.1 Tanacetum coccineum
TCTCTTGAAGAATTTGCTCAAATTCTTGACATACCTTGCGATGGTGCCTGCGTCTTTACTGACAAATGATCACTTGACGGGTTGGCAAATGGTGTTCCTATGGATGGTCCATATCAAACCAACCCTCCTTCTCCTAATGACATCATTTCATCTATTCAAATTGACAAGGAAGGTCAAGTCCATCGCATCCGTCATGAGGAAGAAATTGATGTTCTTGAATATCAAATTCTTACTCGTGAAAATGTGCCAACCTTGAAGTCTTTGGAAGAAATTATCCGAGAAAACGTTTTCTGTCTGGGGGTAATCGAGACCATGTTCCCGCGTGTCTTTTTTACATGCTTTATTGTGTTGTACACTCTGAAAAGTTCAACCTTGCCTATTATATGGCAAAATGAATGGAGTGGGTCACTAAACAAAAGCGGTTGATCTTACCCTATGGTATATTACTGACCCGTTTGTTTAAACTCACCATGAATGAAAATTATGATTTATACAATGAGTCTTATGTCTTGTACAATCGTGTCATGAATCCTCTTACCGCTCAACAAGAGCAAAAGACTAGAAAGGATCATGGCATGAGAAGAGGTCGTCACTCCACTTCCTTTTCTTCTGCCTTTGACTAACCATCATCCTCTTATCTTAACGACGATGATGATGGAAATGGCAAAGGGACCTCGCGTGCAAGCACTCCTTCCCCTATTCGTTATGTCAATTCGTTAACCAATCAAGTTCCTCAAGTTTTTTTAAAACCCACCTAACATTGACCCTCACTTAGAACCCTTTTACAGTCGTCAAACCGAAATCATCAACCGTTAAGTTTAGATTCGAGACGAGCAACGTGGTGGATTAAGGTCAATCGGGAAAGGCCTCAGAAATTTGTGGAGAAATATCAAGAAGTGAGTAATATGGAAATGTGCTTTGTGACATTATTAATTATATTACTTATTACTTATGAAGCTTAAGTACTTAAACTCATGCTATTTAGTGGTAACTTAGTACGTAGTACGGGCAACATAACTTGCATTGGATGATCATTCCATTTTATCATCCTAAACACTTGATTGCATGCACCTTGATACACTATGGTTACTTATATGATACTATGCATGCTTATTTCTTGGTCAATTTGCCTACATGTGTTTCTTTAATAGAATTTAGGATAGTTTATTTTGTGAATTTGATTATTAAGTATTAGATGATTCATGATGAAATAGGATTGACTAAAAAAGGGAATGTAGGAAACTTTTTCTGTACAAGATCTACAGTGAAATAACTGGGAGGAAAAAATTTCTCATGTCTCAGTGACGGCCCCATAAATAAAGGGCGAGACCTAATATATCTAGGACCGCCAAGTATATATGAGACCGCCATCAGAGTCACGGAAAATTTTATTGTAACTACCTGATTTTCTGTGCAGTTGACTATTCTTTCTTAGGCCCAGCTAAACTTCCTGCATTTTGCTAAACCACTTTTGGAATTTATCCTCTTAATCCTCATGTTTTTCTACTTTGATCCGTATACTTCCTAATTAAATATGTCATCCTTCCCACTCTTCTTCTCATCTTCATCTTCTTCAAATCTCTCTACCATGGATTCTACTCAAGCTTCTTCCTCCTATGGTTTTAAGAAAATCAAACTCACCATCATACCTCCAAAACAACTATTTGTTAATCTTACAAATGATAATGAAATCCCATTACTCTTCTCCTCACACGAACCCACTTCTTTATAAATCCTCTTAAATGCAACCATCAAAAACTCCATCCACCAATCAAACCTCATCAAGCCAAGAGAACACATCTTCTTTTTTTCAATCAAAACTTCAAATTTCACCACCATATTCAAATGAACCAACTTCTCATCAACATTTGAACCCTTTGCTTGACAACATCTCAGATGTTCCCCCTAGACCTTTAAATCCTCAACCACTTCAAAGTCATCCGTCTTTGGATATCACACTTTCTTTGTCATCAATCACTCCCCTTGATCACATTCTTGATACTCCATCACCATCTCCACCACAACCTCAACCACCTATCATGGGCCACCCTCTTTACTACAACTACTATGACTACCATGGGTCAACATGCATATGTTTCTCTTACAATCAAACTCTTTTCTTAACCTTAAGAGATGAGATGCACATCATGTTCGCTCATCTTGAGTATCTTCTCACTACCGCAATCACCTCACACTTTCCACCTTCACCTTAAAATGTTTTCAAATTTTTTCATAAATGTGTCACCCCAAACCTTTTTGCTCAAAAAGTCATCCCCTGTGAATCATGGATCATTTAGGACTTACGTAGTCTTATCTCTCTTTATCTCATGAAGCATGTTTAGATTGTAGTGTACCTTATAGTTTAATAGTCTCTTGGGTCGTATTAGCTCTATTTTTATTTTATGTTGTATGAATGTATTACTTTCATTTTCTATTTATGAGTTTCTTAATTGTGAATGAAACTCTCTTTTGGTGATTGAATCCAAATGTTATGTTTGAAAGTTATTTGGTCTTGCACTTGTACCTTACTTTGTTTTGTTAGCAAACAATTTTGTAGATCGATCCCTTGGTACCCCAAACGAGGGGAGCCATTACATAAAGGGGTAGTCTTGATATCGTCGAATTCTTTCTATACACAAATACTAAACGATCTTCTTTTTGAATTCGACAAAAAAAGGGAGAAATGGAATGAAAACTCATTAATAATTTGAAACCTTTAATTTTATACAAAATGAATTTTATTCTTTCATCGTCAAAAAGAGGGAGATTATTAATACAGATAATGTCTAAAAACGTTATTTATATTTTTTGACCTCTCAACGTTTTAATAATAACAAAATGTAAAAACGTATACGATAAAATTAAAACGTTTACAAATTATTAATCGTAAAATTCTATTTCTAAGATTAGTAATCACTTATGGTATGAATAAACAAATCATTAAGCATGATTAGTGATCAAGAAAATATTTTTCTCTTATCCATCACATTTTTACAAAAGTATTTCACAAAAATAATTATACAAAATATTTTCTCATTAAAAGAAAAGTTTTATTAAAAACTTAAATTGCAAATTCAATTTTCCCCCAAAATGGAAGGTTTCATACCAGATACAACATTTCTTACAAAAAGACAAAAACAGGAGCGTAGTCTATTAGGTGACCCTCTTATAGGCCTGGCGGCCCCCAGATATATTTGGGACCACCAGGACCCACCTCCAGTGACCGTTAGGTTTTCCTGCCTATAATTACTACTCCATTCCCAGCAAAAAAACAGACCTTTTAGCATAAAATTTTTAGATAACTTTCTCTCTCTAGAATCTTCTTTCTCTCTTTAAATCTCTTGATCATTAACATTCTTAGATCTTGTTTCAAATGATTTAATCTCTTCTTCTCATCTCTTTTTTCTCATTCAAGTGTAAGAGAAGAACATTCATATTCGCCAAGAAATGAATTGTTATTTAGTGATCTCTTATTTCTTCTTCTAAGTATCAAATCTCTATTGTAATTATCTTGTGTATTTGTGTGATTCGGATTATGTGTAAATCTGATAGTGTAGATCTAGTGATTGTGTATTGATTGTGAAGTGATAGATTGGTTCTAGCTAAGATTATGACTCGACATTTAGCTTAGTGTCGGAAAACAACATAAGCGACGTGTAAACGGTTTTCTTCGCCTAAAGGGAGCTTGTTGACATAGTAAAATCTCGAGTAGGATACTCGGGGAGTGGAATAGGGTGAAGAGGTGCTTCATAGCCGAACCACAATAAAATCTTGGCGTCTTGGTTTTATTGTTTTTTTCCTTATCTCTTCATATTATTGTCATTGTTATTTAGCTTTAGTTTAGATTGTTAATAGTGTTTGTTTATATTGTGAATTTGGTTAAGATAATACAAATCGAATCTAATATTTTAAAAGCAAAAATTTAAAAGCAAAACGAACTGTAAACTATTCAAAACTCCGCCCCCTTCTAGTTTCCACACACCCGGGCTTATCCGTGAAAAGGTTAATTTTTGGACTCTTGAAGTGCCTACATGTGGGATGGGGCTGATATTTCAATACCTATGTCATCGGTCCTTGAAGTCAATGATAGGTTTGAAAATACGGTGTATGTGTACTTTCTTGAAATAAGGGTTGCGTACCTGGTGCCGGATAATTATGCAAAAAATGCTTGGACTAAGTTTGGCCTAATTAACACGACTCATAAAAATAATATTATACTTTAATGGATATATCGTAAACATCGTTTGCATCGATACATGGTTTATTTAAGGTTAAATTTTCAATATATAACAAAATAGTTTTAACAAATATAGTCAAATACACAATTTTTAATATAAAAATGAAAAGTATTCATATCACGTATTATTCTGAAGAAAGTAATATTCACCAAATCAAATCAATACCACTGCACATGCAAACAGTTTACTAGTAGAGGATCATAGAAAAAATATATAAAGACATATTTTAATTAAAAATATACACATATTTTAAAATACAAACTTATAATCACTAAGTATATGAATGTAGTGAATTTGCTATTACTAAATTATATAAATCCATTTCCAACGTATATATGAAATCATTTCGGGTGGTGAATAGATCGTCCATAGATGACAAATCGTCATCTGTATCCGATCCGCTAAACATCCATGTCCATATATGTATCCCTTATTCATCCATTTACTTCATTCATATCCGCTAATAATTGGTGAATCAGGTGGACATAATTATATCATCGGATCCCCACTACTATCCTGAATGAGGGACTCTAGAACAATTCACCATCAACAAACCTTAATATTTCCATATTTTGCCCGTCAGCCTCATAATCTTCCTAAAACTGTGAGAAATACTATTGGGGAAGAGAATGATCGTATTTAAAGGTGGAGAGTTGCTTGTGCTTGCTGAAATAACCTCCGATGCCATGAAGGAGTTTTCGTCATTGCATCTACGCTACCAATGTCTCCAATCATGTCAGATGTATCCAAACCTATAAGAATATTTTGGAATCATATGTAATTAATAACTCAGATGAAACATCAAATTGTAATTAAACCTTATTAAAAGTAACTGGTATTTGGGTAGCTATTTAGTTTGAACTTAAATATAAGACAACTTAAGAAAGATAATGCAATATTACATATTTCATAATATTCTATTTATTAGAAGGTAAAACCAAAAAGAAATATGAGATATATAATTTAGCATGGTTTATTGGGTTTAATTAAAACTTATATGTTATATGCCAAATCTCATCAACTAAGATAAGATAAATGTTGAAAGTGTTATTTTTAAGTTTATAAAAATGAAAGAAGCAACAATCTTACATTGTAGACTAAAGTAAGAGTGGTGTAACTCAAAGGTTGAAATGGAATGTAGATCAAGTTAAGGACTTCTGCCTTCTAAATTGTATTGCTTCTTAACTATTTTCATCGTTTCCTCCACACTTGAACCCAACTTAATCATTGAACGGATCGGTCCAGGGCTTCCCTCGACTGTAACATTCACCACCACTCTTGAATCTTTATTGTACATTTGGTAGTGGCGGATCTAGAAAATGTCATAAGAGACGTCATTACCAACAAAATACTAACGATCACATATATTTTCAGTAGAGACACCTCCCCTAGTATTATACATGTAGAAAATGTGAGTGAATGCACATTTGATGTAGTGGTTGTTCATTTATATTTGTTTCTATAAGTTTATATAAACCGGAACATTTGTATAAATGTTTGAAAGGCAAAATTGAAAATCTTGTTCCTTTTGTCTTAACTTTTGTAACATAAACTTTAAGTTTTGTGCACCTTCTGAATAAAATGACGTACGTTTTCTCATCCGCCAAATCCGTAAAAGCAAATGGAGATTATCAATGCGAACATACCAAAGTCTTAGACCAGGTTAAGCAACACCACATGCGGTGGGCATTGACCATACGTGATGAGCACTAACCACACGTGGTCACCCATAACAGTCAATCCACAACCGTGTGCGGTCGGTGTTTTTTTTGTCTTGGTTTGGTGGCATAGATCACCTAACGAAACACACTTTTTATGCGAGGTGTATATAGGGAATATTGTGTGATGTGTTTGTATTAAAAGCACTGGAAGTGGTGGTGTTAAATTTATGGTTGGTTTGTCAAACTCAATAAGTGGTGTCAGTTCATAGTAAAAGAAGAGTTTTCTGCTACAGAAATTGTTATGGCACCCAGATTTCTAGTGGCATTGGATTTCGGCACCAGAATTTCTGTGCCATACTTTTTTTTTATTATTTTTTATTATTTTTTTTCATATTTATTTAAAATACACTTATTTATATAACTAAAAATAAAATTCATTGAAATTAAAAACATTACATTAAAAAAAACAATACATTAAAACAAATACATAAATTAAATGACTAAAATTAAAATGCATAAAATTAAAAATCATAAATTTGGCGGCGCCGACTAGTTTGGATGTGGTGGATATGCCGCTCGGATTTTTGCCTTTTGGGCATTGATGATAGCGGCGTCGAACGGATTCTGGTGCCATAGCCTTTTGGTTGGTTGGGGTTGGGATTGGGATTCATTTTTTTTGAGTGAAAAAAATAGAGAAATAGAGAAATGTGTGTTATAAAATGTATTGAAAGTGTGTGTGAAGTATGAAATAAAAAGGGGGTATTTATAGGATTTTTAAAGGGGTAAAATTAGGGTTTTGGGGGTTTGTTTTTTTTTTTTTTGAAAAGCCGGGCCTTCTTCTTCTTCCCTCAACGTAAGATACGGATAATTTAAATTATTACTATAATTATATAAAATAGATATTATATATATATATATATATATATATATATATATAATATATATATTTATTATTATAAGTTTCGCGTGGGCTGTTAGCCACGGAGTGGTACGCCGTGGGCTTTTCTCGCGCCAAGGCTTGGCGCCAACGTTTGGCACCACCATTCCCTCCGCTTTAAGTGGAGCTTTTTTATATGTTTAGTTAGCTGGTGACCACTACACCTGTAAAGGTAGTGGTAAAGTGGTGTGGTGAAAATTTGATGTAACACTGAGATAGAGATGATAGTCAAGTGACCATTACACCCGATCTTACAAATTTGTGTAAACCTAAAAAGTTTATATGTTTGATTTCTCAGGTTGAGCTTAAAATTTATCTAATTAAACTCAACTAAACTCATTAATAAACTAAAAGCGTGAGTTCACGAATAATATATGTATATGTATATGTTATGAATATTATTATTCGTTTGTGGGTTTGCGTTTTGCTTGAAGAAAGCATTAAAATGAGATAATAGTGTGCTACTGCTTAAGTTTTGTTTTTTATTATTGTATGTCCAAGAAATACATTAATTGTGAACGAGAGTTGTCGTTGTTTTAAAGTAAGTACACCTTGGGCACAAACACTTAAAAATAAATTGATCCCATATCGCCTAATAGATAAAATGTGGAGGTCCCTATATAGAAACCTTAGTATCAACCATCACAGAGTGAGTAGAAAACATATTGAGGCTCTCTAAACATGAAATCACATATATTATGAAAGCGGCTCTGTTTTGGTCACCATGTTAGGTTAACATTATAAAATAAACCCCTTGCTCACTCGGTTTTTAACAACCAAAAACGTCACTCCATTCTGGACGATTTCCAACAACATTCGGTCAAGAAACACGCCATCGATTCTGTGTAATTCCAAGAAAGTTTGTCTCGTCCAACAGTGCAGTGCATTTGCTATATGGCCTTTATACCATGAGAAACATATGGCGAATCCATTTTAAATACGAATCATTTAAAATGGATTCGTCATATGTTTCTCATGGTATAAAGGCCATATAGCAGATGCACTGCAATGTTGGACGAGACAAACTTTCTTGGAATTACACATAATCGATGGCGTGTTTCTTGACCGAATGTTGTTGGAAATCGTCTAGAATAAAGTGACGTTTTTTGTTGTTAAAAAACGAGTGTTAAACACGAGTCTCGTGCATCGACTTTTTACTGCTTTTTTTATCATAGTTATTTAGAATCTCTTCTATTTCTATCCCTTTTATATGTATTTAATTTTTTGTTATTTCATTATTGTTAATACTAGTTTTAATCCCCGTGCACGCACGGGGCTTGTACATTATGTTTTTTAAATATATTTATAATTTTTATTTTTTCTGTTTTATAAGTTATGAAAGTTTAATGGGTTATTTGTTTTTTTTAAAGTTCTAAATAAATTTTTCAAATTTATAATTTACACTTAATTCTATACAATTTATTTAAAATTAAACCACTAAAGTTTTATTAATTACCTCCTCTTTTTTTCAAGTTTTTGTTTTTATAAATTTGACACATATTTTTATGTGTTTTTTTTCTTTATCAGATTTCTTCACAAAAATAATGCCAATTTTAAAAGTATTTAAGCTTTTTAATTAAGCATATATTCAAAAATAATAAAAAATTTGAAGAATAATAAAACTAAATAGGAAAGATTCTTTTTTTTAAATGCAAAAGTCCTCACTTTTTGTTTTTCTTTACTAAGTAAAAGATTATTATTGTATTATTGTAATTTACTTTTATTATTATAAGAGTAGTCGTTCCTTTATATTTATGGCCAGATTTGAGCATGTGCAAAGTGATTAACCGCACAGGGCCTCTAAAATTTTAACCGGCAATGGTGTATAACTCGGTTTTTTCATTTAAAATAGATGAAAATGCATTATCGAACCTAGCATACTGTTATATTTGACCTAATATAAGTTATACATCGACTAGTTGTTTAGTTTTTATGAGATTTATATCAAAAAAAGTGAAAACAGAGTTTTAGATGCGACTGAATGGTCAAGGAAGATGATATATTTGAAATAAAAATAAAAAAATTTTCTAACTTTTTTTTCACTTTGCACCCTACAGTGTCTAGTTCTTACATTTGAACCCTTATATATCAATTTGTTTCCAAATAAGCATAGATGGGTTTATAAGATTAACATTTTCAACCCAGGTTATAGACAAACCTTAAGAATGGTCCAATATGTTTCTTAAGTGATGAAATATTTTATATGTAATTTAATATCATCAATGCAACACATATAAAATTTTTAAACGCCTTTGTTTAACATTTTTGTTACATAACACTATTTTCAGTGTTTTACTTTCACATTATATATAGCTATTGTGTTTTCCACGAGGCCTAAGCGTCCATGATGGCACATGGCGCCCAAAATTCACGTGACGGCCCTGCTTATATTTTGTAAATAATACGTAAAATATGACAACAAACATATCCAATGTTTTTGTGCGATAACAATTTGAAAACATATAAATAGGGGTGAGCATACCAGACCGTCGACCGGACCGGACAGGAAGACCGGACCGAACCGGACCGAAGGTATTTCGGTCCGGTCCGGTGTTTTGGACCAATTCGGTCCTCAGTCGGTTGGTCCCGACCCCAAAAACCCGATGATATAAGTTGTAAGGACCGGGACAGCGAAAGATGACCCGGACGGACCGTACCATTTCGGGTCCGGTCCTCGGTCCGCCGTTTGGTAGTTTCGGTACGTGTCCAAGTCGGTCTCCGGTCCTTGGACCGTGCTCACCCCTACATATAAATGTAGAACACAGAAAATAAAGCATTTTTGAAAATTTATTTTGTTATTAAAGGTACAAATATTTAGTTTATCATATTATGTGCATTTCGTTATTTGTCAAGTTTGATAAAATGAGTATCACTTGAAATTGTATAAAATTGATATAAATTAACTAGTTTTAATGCCCATGCACGCACGGGGCTTAGACATGTATAATTTTTAATTAATATATTAATTTTATCTTTTTTGTTTATATGTATAGAGTATTATCGAAATTATATAAAGAGAATATATTTATTAAATCTTTTATATATTACGTAGTAGGATAATTAGTATTTTTTTTCTTTTGATTTACCTGTTTTCGGATTCGATATTGTGAGCCAACTAATCCCAGCGAAACTACCTTTTTAGGTAGCCCGGAGTCGGCTCAAGTGAACCTCCGAGGCCACAAGGGGATTAATTTTCTCCTCGTTATATTCGAACCATTAACTTCCACTTTAGACTACATGTCAATGAAATAAATACTTTTAAATTCAATTCTTAGAATTTTAGTACGTATTAAACCAAAAGAAAAAAAAATGTAATTTCTTCCAAACCCATCAATGAATAGCTAGAAAACCCTTTTTCTATTTACGATAATTTATGTTGTTCGGTGTATTTCTATTTGTTTGTACAACATGATTTTACGCCGACAATAAAAAATCCACTAAAAAGTCTTCGGGTAGAATTGGGATGTGATTAAATAATGTTAAATTTTTGTTGGAAGTAAGAATTGTTTGCGTTTATTGTATTTTAAAATATAAAGCCTAGGGGTTATTTGTTTATTTGTTAAAGTTATAATAAAATTTATGAATTTATAAATTTACACTTAACTCCATATAATTTATTTAAAATTAAACCATTAAAGTTTTATTAATTACATCATCTTTTTTTTCAAGTTTTTATTTTCATAAATTTAACACATATATTTTTATGTGTGTTTTTTTTCTCTATCAGATTTCTTCACCAAATTTTTTTAATTTTGACCAAATTGATTTAATTTTGACTTTTTATTAACCACGTCGCACGATTTTGCCTATGTGGCAAAATCAAGCGTTTTGATTGGTCCAATTTTTTAATTCATAAGATTCAATTTAATAGAAACTCCAAAATAATGTAATTCTTTTATTATATAAAAGATTCCTAGAAATAGAGGTTCAAAAATGTAGCTAAAAGCATAGACCATATTTCTCGATGAGAGTACGTGATAGCGTGTGGGTGTTTGGATACGGGTCTTGTAAGTAATTATGTACTTGTAATAAATTGAGTTCCACACAAACTGTTTGAAAAAATGTCTGTTTCAGTAGTGCTGTAAATTGGTCATGTTAATTATCGAGATCAATGAGACTTTTTCTGCTTAGAATTGTTCTATGTTTGCTAATGGCGTTATTTTTGTGGAGATGAACCGTGCTATTAGTCATTACATGTGAAATCACAATGTAAGTACGTGATAGTGTTTGGTTGTGGGTTTTGCTACGCATTATGTGCTAATAAATTGAAGATTTGCACACTAACTATTTGATAAAATGGCTGCCTTGTAAATGATCAAATTAGTGAGACAAAGGAACCTCCGCTAAATGAAGAGACTGTTGCTCATATCAAGTGTAAACTTGAACTTACGTCTTTGGAATGTACATTTTTCAATCATTGTGTTTGGCAGTAATCATTTCTCAAAAGGCAGCGCGCTGATGTGTGCTGGGACATGTCTGTAGAATAATCGCTTCCTGAAAGTTATCGTGATAAAGCATCAGGTTAAGTGAAGATGGATGTTTGGTTCGATTCAAGTCTATTTACTAATTACATGTTAAACATGAACCTTCCATGTATCGTTATATGCAATTGGACATGTAAATTAACCTATTACACATACATACACTGCAGGATCTTTTTGGGCTGCTGTTTTAGAAAGTAGAGATGGCCTCGGTTATCCTGCTGATTTGTATGTTGAAGGTACCGATCAGCATCGGGGTTGGTTTCAAAGCTCTTTATTAACTAGTATTGCAACCAAAGGTATCGTGACCATCAGTATATTCTTAGTTTAACTGATTTCATTATTGTCATTATATTTTCATTATATGTGGCAGGAAAACCTCCATATTCTAGAGTTATAACACATGGATTTGTGCTCATTTCAACATCCGCCACCACCACCAACAACCACCATGCTCTTCTCCCTCTCACCATCATCAACCACCCTCCCACCACCCCCAAACCACCACCACCTTCTCCACTCTCCACACACGAGTCGAAACCACCAATACTCCCTCTACCACACTATACTAACTAAAAACTCCACGCCTTCCCTTCTCCACTCTCCACCACGAGTGGACCCCAATTCCCTCTCCACACTCCCCCACCTTCCCCACCGTCGGTGGTGGCATCTCCATTGGTGGTAGTCCTGGTGGTGGGTCCGGTCCAAATTACTGGTGGGACAGATGGTTCAACAACAACAATGATGACAATGGAAATCCAAACTCATACATAAAAGGTTTTTTTACTATGTGTACTACTAACCTTAGGCTACAAATATCAGTCACAACAAAAACCCCATCCTCACCGGTCACATCAGCGTCACACCAACTTTCTCTCTCCTACTTTTTATCCTCACTCACCCTCACACTATACTATTATCAATCACAATACCTCTCACCATTATACCCATTTTTTTTATTAAAAAACTAAAACTTTTATTATTCATAAATTAAAACCGTTACAAAACTAATTTAAAAACGTAAACGTATGAACATAAAAACGTAAACACTACATCGATAAATAAAAAATGTAAACTAAAACATAAACTAAAATGTATTTTGTTGACACATTTTGATAGTAAAAATAATAATGAGACTAAAGAGTATATAATTTAAAGTTGTATTTAAAAATGTTGAAGTTTAAAGGGTATTTATAGGTAAATAAAATGATAGCGGGGAAAAGTTTTTTTATATAAATATAATAGTGGCCGGACCCACATTTACACGATGCCCCAAATGTCATTTGGTCACCATTGTGAGCTGATTTTGAGTTTCGTGGCGCGTGAGGATTTTTCATTTAGTGGGTCACGATATCAAATTTTGCTCACCACATGGTCACGAACACATCCTCACTGACCGCTAAATCTAGCCTTAGTCTTCCAATACTGTTACAAAGCCTATGCAAATGTTCAAGAAAATGATAAGGGTGTTGTTTTTTAGGTAAAGGGTGGTAGAAAAACCAAGCTTTATGTTGATGAGTTTGTTGTGGCGGAAGGTGAGTTGTCGTTCTTGTTGGGTTTCAAAGGGTTGAAATTGGCGTCGGTATGGGGTGAGTGTAGGGAGGTTTTTATGAGATTGATGTTGCCTGAAGGGTATCCGGAGAGTGTTGCGAGTGATTATTTGGAGTATTAGGTTTGGAGAAGTGTGCAAGGTGTTGCTGCTCAAGTTAGTAGTGTTCTTGCTACTCAAGTGAGTGCGCTTATTGAGTTATTGGAATTATGGTTTTTTGTTGTTGTAGATGATTATATGGTTATAGCGTTTACTAGTAGTAGATAATGTGCTTATTCAAACTCGTTATTTGACCATATATGTGTGAAATGAGGTGATTTGAATACTCAGATAAGTAGTCTAATAGGCAATCCCAAACACACCCTTAGTTTAGAACGAATAGCGGATGAAGTGTTTCGATTGTTTAGGTGTTGTGAATTGGATATGACTGATTGCAGATCAGATGATAGTTTGTGTTGTAGAGGATAACTAGTTATAAGACCCGTGCACGCACGGGTTTGTGGACATTGTAATTTTTTGTAATAATTTTTACATTAAAATAATACTAACTTCATGCATCTCTCAGAGGGTTTTCCAAAGCATTCACATTATTAGAATTCAAATATCTGAAAAAGAGATATGTCATATGAGCCAAATACAATTTTTTTTTATCTTTCCACATCCTAACTGAACAAAAACGATGGCCAATCTTCATTGTTGACAATGATGTTGAGCAAAGGTGAGAACAAAAGCTTTTTTTATCAAGCATAAATATACTTTCCAGCTAGCAAGAAACATTGCTTAATAATTGGATTTTATTGGAGTTACTTCTACATAATCCATTCAAACCTCCAAATTCAGTCAAGGCTATATGCATAAATAGTTGAAATGCCAAACACCCATCGTAAAGGACTAATAATAATTAACAATACATGTATGTATACATATAGATCAGATATAAAGGTGTGTCGTGTATTCATCATTAAATTATAATTTGAAAGCGCATGACAAAATTCTTGGTTCTATAAGCACAGTTTCCAAATAGTTCGTAAAAACACATAGGAATGCTTGTATGCCCCCAATTGGGTTCATGTTCATCACTCCAAACTAAAAAACATATTGAGCTTACTATGGTGCATCAAAGTCCTCTTCTAATCTATTTTGAAGGTACAAAACCTGAATTAAATAAATACTTTCAAAACAGAACGGCAAACACTCCAAAACTTTTTTGAACCAACTTTTCAGGTTGTGAATATGTGCTTCTATCCTATCTGTACTAACTATCAACTGGTAAGAAATCAATTTGAGAAGTTAAACACTCCAGACTTCTTTTGTAACATCGCCAAATTAACTTATAAGGTTATGCAAACATGTCTATTATCCCGCGTTCACTAATTCTTAGGCGAAAGTTATAAGCATCATTATACCTGTATAGACACTTATCAATACAATATGGACAGTTATCAAGACACATGCCGCGTACTCCATGATCCTGTCATGCTTTTCCAATATTTCTTAACTTCTCAGAGCCAACTTGGTACTTCTTCCATTGGAAATGTGTAAATCCTGCAAGGAATTTCGTCAGTCAAATATCAAAATGTGATAACTATATTATATGATTTTTAAAAAGCTGTTCATTTGTATAAATACCAATGTACTTTTTTCATTGTCAATGAAATATTCCTGTTACATATGAGTAAAAAACTAAAATTGGCTTCCGCCCTGTTGGATTCAGTTTGTATAGTCCTAATATTTTTATATAAAATTATATACTCTATATTTTTATATAAAAACTAACATTTTTGAAAGCCAATTTTCAAGTTACAAAGTGACCCAAAAGGGACAAAAGACCATCTTATGATTACTCAGAAGCATATAGATTTCAATGACCAAAATGGTATAATTGAAGTATGTTGATATTTAGTGCGAAAATCACAAAAATTTATCCATGATTTACAGATGAAGAGGTTTACTAAATCTCAGTAACTTGTATATGTAGCTCAGAAATTTTCTTCTGAGACATTGCCTTTGCTAAAGCTCGTCTTCAAGCCTCTGCAGTAACTCTTTCTACTTCACCACATTCAACTCTAAGTTTGGATTGTGTAGAAGTTTTATCAGAAGAAGCTTTCGCGATCTTTTCAACTCTTTCCCGAGCTTCTGTGAATGCTTGTTCCTGAGCTTCACGGATTATTCTTTTCAAAACTGTCTATTTCTTTCCCGCTCTCTATCTTCAGCGGTTTCTTCATTAATCCTTTGATCTCCTCTGTTTCCACAGTGTGTTCTTGAGATGTTCCATTTTGTTTTTAATTTTAGGCCTTTCTTCTTCTTTCACATAAACAATTGTCTCCCCCTCTACAATCTCTTCCTTTACTGTATATTCTTTAACATCTAGCTCCATGTAATGTATCATGTTTGAAGATGATTCGGACATAGTACCAAATTGTTGAGGCATGTTTTGTTCAAAATACACTTCTGCTAAACCACCATGCGACAAATCATCAGACTTTGCTTCACTAACATCCTCATTGTCTTCGGAGGCCGTTTGGTCTAAAAAAATGCTATGTTTACTCTTTATTTATAACTTACCGGTAAACTCATCCGTGTTTCAGTTGCAAGTAAAAAGGCGATTAAAAAATATAAAATGAAATCTTGACCTTAAAGTAAGAACTAATCCTTGTCTTGTGTTCTTTAGGTAACCACCTTGATAAATATGCAATAAATGCAGGCTTGGTTTTTGGTGAATATCTGCTAAGTGGTCGGTCTTGTTCCTTCCGTTAAAGAGGTCAGCGATGAAGTGCCTTTTTTCCCTGCTTTACCACTGCTTAGTCTAAAGCCAGCAAGCAAAGTAAGTCATCAGATATAGACCGTTTTTCTTTTTTATTTATAGAATATATAGTTTTAAAATAGTAAAATTTGCTTACAAACCTAATCTCAACCATTTTGACTCGTACTATATTGACCTGCTACAACCAAACCCATCTGACCTGTTACGGAATCTACCCATTTTGTCAACTGTACTGAAGTACATCATTCTTTTTGTCCCTCCAGGCAGAGAATATAGTACTTTCACCCGAAGCTAAAGAAGCCGCTGCTACCATCGAACAACGTCTAGAGCTCGGGTCAAAGCTCTCCGACATTGTCAAAACCAAACCGGATGCACATGCTTTACTTGACTTGTACAAAAACCAAGGCTACATCCTAACTCTACATCATGGCAAAGTTTGTGTAAGCAAACTCGAAACTCTATTTTCATCATCTTCACTTGTTATTTCATATTTGGGTTTCATGAAAAGAAACCTATATACTTTCACAAAAAATGCGGTTTAGTTCTTAAGTAGTTTTTTGTAGATGATTTTAGTGTCATCTAGCATTTTGTGTAATGGTGATTTACCCTAGACCAAATGGATTTCAAGTTAAGTCATAATACGAGTTCGAAGGTGCGGAGTGCACGCTTGTATAAACTAATTAACTTGATTTATGGTATAAAAAATAGAAAAGGTTGTGTATGTAAGTCAATGGGAATATAGTGACAGAATTCGTGTATCACTAATTTGTCCATACACATTTCTTTAATGATTGCAGTTAGCCACAGTTTTAGTTTGTTGCAAAACCGTTGCTGGACAGATTTAAAGAAAGTGTTGTGACTATTACAAAAAGTGTAACATTTCACTAAGAGACACAACTTTTCCCTACAACCACCATTAAGTTTATATGAACATCTTCATATGAACACAAACACAACGACAAATTCTCTATGTTTTGCTCTCTTTCTTTTGCCTAGAATTTGAGTGTTCATTCTTGTCTTTTCCCTATACAAATTTCTTGTAACCCAAGGCAATCAATAGGGTAGAAATATTGTATCAGGAAAGTGGACTGTTACACGATTCAAGCATTTATCCGGCAATTTTTGATTATCAAGACCCTAAATACCAACAAACTGATACAATATTCAGCAATAATTTGTTGGGTCAAAATTTAACCTAATTGTGCCTGATAAGTATTTAAATATAAATAGCCTAATTTACTCACTAAATAAATAATGGGTTACCCACTGATAAAGAAATCAGTGAGTAATGTAAAAAGCTCAACCAAGAATGACAAGTCTCAAGGACGTCGAAGACCAACTGAAGAAACACTTTACCTCACTGATGCGGTGTCAGTGGGTAAAGTACATGAGCCTCAAAGAGTCTTTGAGATTTGACAAATATCTCAAAGACTCTAAATGTCTATCTTCCTGAAAGAAACAAACATATATGGTGGGGACCAAGCAAGGACAAAGATTCCATAAAGATAGAAACAATTATTAATATTCAAAGGCATAGTTATTGTTTTTCCAAAAAGGGAACTCCGCTAGATGGATGACACATCTCAACAACTACACCACTTATTATTCTTGTACTCTCCACTATATATTTGTAACAGGAGATAGTATCGATTCAAAACAAACACAAAATAATACAATGTATTATAGTTGATAGGATCATCCTCTCATGAATTATAAGCTTAGCTTTGATTCATGAGAGTTTATTTGTCATTCAATCGGGATAGTGTTTCGCAACTATCCCTTGTAAATCTTTGATTCATTTCTAATAAGATTTATAAACATTGAAAAAGTACAATTTGTGTTATTAGTTGTCTAATTGGTATTGTGTAAAACTTGTTCTTCATTTCTTAAAGTATTCATGTTTTACACAATTATTAGGACCAACAAGTGGTATCAAGAGCCTATGAATTATTCTTATGATCTGGATCCTTTTGAATGATTACTAATAACATTCTTGCAAAGTCAAAAAATTAACGTGTAAACTTTAAAAATTGCAATTTAAAAATTGCTACTTTTGTTGCAATTTTTGAGGAGGAGAGTACACTTATTTTTAACTAAAATTGCAAAAAAAACTAACTCCCTAAAAAACCCAGATCCTTTGTATACATATCAAACCCCATATATGTTTATAATCTCCACACAATCAAAACAACTAAAAAAAATCCTCAATTCAACTAAACAAAAAAATCATAACCCACATCTCAACCCAGAAATCCACAACACAACTTCATTACAAAACAATTCAAACCCACATCCGCACTCTCACATCACCAAACACAATATATATATATATATATATATATATATATATATATATATATATATATATATATATATATAGGGGGACTTTATTTTCAGAACCAATCTTAATGCGAGAACTGACAGAACTCCTTTCAACCAATCATATTTTTTAGATATTAAAGATTTTAAATTTATCTTAAAGGGTATAATGGTAAAAGACAATTTCAATTTTATTTATGAATTTTCTATTAAATTTCATTTTTTTTAAATCCCATAATTTTAGGATCTAAACTTTCTTTTTTTTACTTTTGTTTTTTTTTCAGCAAACAAGTTTTCGAAAATTAAGAAAAATATATTTTTTGTATCGTTTTTTTCTTTTGCAGCGAACAAGGTTTTGAAAAAGTGAAGTGCATATATGTTTTTTAAGATTGTAGTCTAACGTGTTTAACCATAATTTTTTGTTTAAAAACTTAATTGCTTATATGTTTTTGGTATATATTTTTCTAACTTGAAAGTTTAAAACTAACCATAAAAACATTATACATCTGACGTCAAAAATTATAAAAAACCAATAACCTAAATATCATATACAAAATTTGATATCAAATAAAAAAACATGTATGTATCAAAAACATGCGTTTGTCATCAAATTTAATAGAACGTGCACGCCATTCAAAAACATATATGCAAGTCTTTTAAGAAGATGTATGCACGTCTTCAAAAACAAAAGTGCATTTCTTCATCTTCATCACACGCCGCCTTAAAAACATACGTCCACACCTTTAAAAAAACATATATGCACCCTTTTCGAGAACATTTGTGCACACCTTCCAAGAACATACATGCACGTCTTCAAATAATGCTTCCAATTATCAAATTCTTTAGAACATATGCGCACACCTTCAAACAACATACATGCACGCCATCATTAATCGTATTTCTGCGTCAATAACAAGAGAATACTTAGCAATTAGAATCAATTTTGGAAAAAAACCATCTCTACAATATAGGCAAAAATAATTAATTCGATCATGATAGAATAAAAGACCATAACCTGCATAATTTCTTTCAACCAACTAGTAAACCAAAGACATGACCAAAAAGTAGAACGTTGCAAATATAACTGCTATACTAATACTGATAAACGATTAAAATTCTAGATCCCAATTCATATTGACATGATATTATAAAATAATAAACCAAGTTGTTGCTAAACATTTATGTCATCAGAACACACACTACCCATTATCATAAGGGAAAATCACAAAAATACCCAATTTTACAACCTCACTTCACAAAATACCCAACTTTTTAGCCAAAATGCCAAAATACCCATAAAAATCGAAAAATTCAACACTTTTGCGAAATTGAGAAAAAAATCGAAAATTTTGCGACAATTTTAGAAAATATCGCAAATATTTCTAAACATTTGCGATTTTTAAGAAATATCGCAAATTTGCGATTTTTAAAGACGCCGCGGTACGTCCCTTATGTTTCCTTTATATCTTTTTTTTCAATTGGTGTTGTGACAGCAGGAGTAGATTTCATCCGTTTTAAATGATAAACACCGAGATCGAGATTCGGTTTGTTGTCGTAATCGTACAACACAGTCTTATCTTGATGACTTGGATTACAACCTAAGTAGTAGGTACGCATCTAAGAATGGCCAAGAAAATGGTCGGAATCACGGGGATACGTTGGTTAAGCAGCGTACATTTGAGTCAAAGTTTTGCCTACCCAAGTAACCTAAACAATGGATTTATAACCCGTTTCTGATTTAAGACCAGACTTTTGAGTAACTTTCGACACGTCTGACCCATTTCTTTCTTAGCTCATATTCTGATTTAACCCGTTTGAAATTAATGAACACATGTGTGTCATGACTCATGGTGCTTATGCGTGCTTACATAGTTTAGTTAAAGTTTTAAGCCATAAATTAAATACTAATTGCATTGCTGCA
>BQNB010124834.1:0-19870 GCA_026074375.1 Tanacetum coccineum
CATTATATAAACCAAAAGGCATACGCCGGTAGGCAAATGTCCTATAAGGGCATGTAAAAGTGGTCTTGTCTTGGTCTTGCGGGTCAATTGGAATTTGAAAATATCCGAAAAATCTATCTAGAAAACAATAGTATTCGTTCCCTGCTAAATGTTCGAGCATTTAGTCCATAAAAGGCAATGGGAAATGGTCTTTACGAGTGGCATCATTAAGCTTACGGTAATCGATACAAACTCGCCATCCCATAACTAACCTAGTGGGTATTAACTCATTATCTTCGTTTTCAACTACGGTCATGCCACCCTTCTTAGGCATACAATGAACGAAGCTCACCCACGGACTATCAGAGATAGGGTAAATCAATCCGGCATCAAGGAGTTTGATAACTTCCTTTTTGATAACCTCATGAATTTTTGGATTCACCCTTCTTTGATGTTGAACCACCGGTTTGAAGTCGTCTTCCATTAAGATCTTGTAGCATAGGTTTTGACATAGATTAGATAGATTAAAACTAACATAGATAACTAAAATACTGGTTAACTTAGGAAATAACGCTCTCGCTCTTAGTGATCGACACCCTACTTACCAACGAAGCTACAACTTGAAGAACAATCAAATAACATACAAGAAAAGAGGAAGAGAGGTGGTTTTAGAGAGAGAGTGGTTGGATGAACATTTTAAAGAGAGAAAGAAACATAGGAGAGAACTTGTATTAAGTATGTGAAATAATGAACAACCAACCACCTCTCCAAGGCATGGAGAGGTGTTTATATACTTACAATGGTCGGCTATGGATGGGCTTATGGGCTTTATCCATGGGCTTTTTCCTAAGCTAGCTATGTAAGATTCCAAATATTACTTAACGAGCTAACGATCGTTATCTATGGAGTGACCGAAACTTTCCTAGGAATTTTGTATTCCTAACAATATCCCCCTAAGGAAGGTCACTCCATGTTACAAAATCTTAAACCTAGCATACTATGCTGAGTCTTCAATCTTGTGGTCGCAGATTTTCTTTTTCATTTTCTTATGAATATAGCGTAGTGATCATCGACTTTAGGCTTGAGCTTGTTCCTTTATCTTGACTTGTATGTAAATATGTGATCTTGAGCACCTTGAGATCATCAACCAAGCATAATCTCTTTTCGCCATCTTGTAAAATTTGTCATCTTGTGAACTTGTGACTTTTGGACCGACATGCTCCTACTTTTGTTGTATCTTTTTCTTGAAAGCTTGAATAAGACATCTTTCTTGAAATTCTTTAACTTTAACACTTCGTAACTTCTAAAAAGACGTTCGGTATCAGAGTGACGAAAACTTCTTTGAAATTCTTTGACTTTAATACTTCGTCACTTCAAGAAAGACGTACGGTATCAGAGTAGCAGAAGTTTTGAAACATGTACTTGAGCTTTCATGATGTCTTTATAAATGTCGATCGAGTATGAGCATGCGGCTATGAATCTATGAGACTGTTGGAACCAGGTACCTTCACCTCTATCTTTAAGTATCCTACAATAAAACAGTTAGCAATAAAGCGGGGGGACGAATATGGCTTTGTCATTCGCCCGTGTTTGGTTGGAGTAACCTTCAAATCCGTGAGGATCGACCTGTGATCAGGTAGATTCAATTTAAGAAGAATCTCCTTGACAGGATTTCCAGCTTGCAGTATTGAATCTTTCTAATACATGTGTATTAGATTCATCGTACTCATCATGCTCTCATTATCAGAACGTCTTAAAGCAGACAACACGATAAGAGTGAATTAGTGAGTTACTGTCTCATCGATTGAATAGAAAAATTGATTTGAAAATCAATCAACGTGTCACTTGCTAAAGTGGTTTTGTGACACATCGAGAGTGTTAATCATTTCAAAAATTCATCATCAATCGTCAATTCATATACTGGTACAAGTTTGATTCATTTTAGAATCGCACCATCGTTTCCTTCCAGTTGTCACAAGTTTGATTCATCTGAGAGGAATTTTGATTTTGCATATTAGTTAATATGTTCATTATTTGATTGTTTTGATTTTCTATCTTATTGGTTCTTGCATCAATCGTAGATTTGAACTAATTTCGCAATTCCATCTTCATGTTAGTCATTTGAGTTTGCATTGCTCTCAAAGTAGCTTCATTACTCTTCATGTAGTTTGTTAACTCGTTTGAAGGTCCAACTTGAGCTTGATAATTCGGGGCTTGAAAATTCGAAGCTTGACAATTGTTGTTTCCTTGATTGAAATTTTTCCCTCTTCCTTGATTGTTTGGAGCTTGATAATTTCTGGGCTTGAAAATTCCCTTGATTTTGATTTTGATTGTATTGGTTTTGATTATTTTGCACATTCGGTTGATTGAAACCGGGTGGTTCGAGGTAATTATTCGAACGTAGTTCTTAAGCACATTACATCACCCTTGCGGTTAGGTAGGAATTAAACAACCCTATTGTAGTTACCCGTAGTAGCATAAGCGGCCTCTTGAGTGTAGCCATCGACGACTGGGCACTCGGTAAAGGAATGGGGACCACCACAAGTCTCCTCAAATTCGTATCAACAGATTTGATCGTTTGTATTTGTCTCATCATCTCTACAAAATTCTTATTCATCATTTCTAATTGTCGAACAACTTCCGGACTCTCAGTAGTAGTAGTAGTAGTAGAAGAGATATTTCTAGACGTCTCGTCTTGAGTTGTTGAAGTGTCCCAATGGTTGTGGTGAGCGGTCTTGTTCTCGATCAATTCGTAACATTCTTCCGGTGTCTTTTACATAAAAGTTCCTCCTGGTGCATCATTGATGGTGTCCCGATGACTTAATGTCAAACCTTTATAAAACGTATCAATTTGTGTAACTAAAATCATGTTATGGTTAGGACACCGATCAATGGACAATTTATAACGCTCCCATGCCTCGAATAATGATTCGTGTGGTTTTTGTTCAAATTTTATGATCTTGTTCCTTAACTTAGTCACCATGGAGGGAGGAAAATATTTCGAGAGAAATTTCCTCATCATATCATCGAAAGAGTGGATTGAATTCCTTGGAAGGCGATCATACCATGTGATAGCATGATGCGTAAAGGAATATAGGAAAAGAGATAAACGAAGGGCGTCATCGGAGACCCCATTTTGCTTCATATGTTGAGTAATTTCCAAAAATTTGTCAATATGTCTATTGGCATCGTTGCCCGGTAATCCGTGAAATTGACAAGTATTTTGAACTTGTTGGATCATGTGATGGCGAAGTCCAAAATCCGTAGCTTTGATTGGAATCGGGGAAATTGGTCCGCCCCGTCCATCTATAGACGGGTGGCACAACTCCTCCATCAATCGAGGAGCTGGCCCGTTAGGTCTCACCATCGGAGGTGGACCATTGTTATTAGGAGGAGGGGGTCCCGCAGGAGGCGGTCCCAAATTATTATGAGGAATGCTCATAACTTCTTCGAAGTCAAAATAAATTCCTTCGTCGAATAAGACTCTCGGGGTCTCTAAGCGGAGAATATAGATTAGAAGAAGTAGCACGAGTGCTCATGCACTAAAAACAAAATAAGATAAAACAAGATAGAACAAAAATATTTTTGTAACCGATAATCGAACAAGTGTACGGTAGCTCTCTAGAAAACGCGCAAAGAAGCGGAGGAACGGGTAAGCGCGAAGCGTTTTAAAAACCTTCTCCTTTCGGGTCGAAGTTCGTTGGATCGACCCTCATTAAACATCTCTTATAGTTTGTTAATCTAAAGGTGAGCCATTTTCACAAGTGACACAACAGTTGATTTTTATATTTTAATATTTTTGGTATTTTATAAAATAACTTGAAAACAAAATATTTTTTTATTTTTATGGTTTTATAAAAGAAAATAAACGATAACTTCACGAGGAAGGATTTTCAAGGCACTAACTTCAAATACTTCGCGAAAATCGTACACCTCTTCCCCGGCAACGGCGCCAAAATTGATTTCGAATCCAAAATAGTCTATATATAAATAAAATCATATCACTAATCTCTCAGATTAATTATAAGTATAGGAGAGAAATCCCCCGTTTGAATATAAATAATTGCTTAGGACAAATAATATTTTGATTATCTCCCATACGTATCCCGACAAGAGTTGAATTTGAAGTCCGCAAAGGTATCTTGTTTGATGCTCGAATATCAAATATTTTGAATTTTGATTTAATTCTACTTAACACAAAAGCAAATAAAGATAAACTAAATTAACAATTAAAGCAATTAGAAAATAAAACGATAACGAGAATTAAAAACGCGACTAATTAACCAAATAAAACAAATTTAAAACCTAAAAATTCAAAATGCTAAATTTTAAACTTAAATGTATCTAAATAATTTTTAAAAAAGAAATTATATTTTTTTGTAATTTTTTTATATTTTTAAACAATTAAAAACACTTTTAATCTAGAAAATTAATAAAAATAACTAAACTATTTTATAAAAATTCAAGAAAATTACTAAAAGTGTTTAACACTATTCCAAAGGCTTCTAAAGAAAAACGATTGAAAAAGCTTAAGCTAATAAACAGCTAAAAATCAAATAAGCTGTAAAAGCTTAAACTGAAAATACCTATATGAATTAAATAGTGAAGGAGACTTATGAAAAAGTCCCAAAGGCGCAGCGGTAAAGGTGCTGGTGTGTTGAGGGAGAGGTCACAGGTTCAAAACCTGTGGCCTTTCTTTTTGACAAAACATTTTTTTTATTTTTTTTATTTGAAAAAGCTAAAGTATAAGTGAAAATAAGCTAATTTAATAAAAGGACTTATAACTAAAACTTAAAAGATAAGCCAGAAATAAGCTAAAGAAAGTGACAGTTTAAACTTAAAGACTCATCAACTAAATTTGGAAATTGTCTAGCTTTTAAAGAAAAAAATAAGCAATTAGGAAACTTAATAAGCTAAAACAAAACCAAAACTAGGCTTAATAAGCACATCGGACTTAAAATGAGAAAATAAAATAAGCTCAAAAAGCACTTTAAAAAGCAATTTAACAGCAGACCTTTAAACACTTTAATAGGACTTTTTACTAATTTTTAAGCTAAATAGAAAACTAATAAGCATTTAGAAAAAGCTAAAACCTAAAAACAGCTAAAGTCTAAGACCTAACAAGCAGTTTTGACTAGAAAATAAGCAAATATATTAAGTTGAAAAGCACTAAAAACCTAAAAGGACAGCATACATAAAATAAACAGATTCTAAGAACATTTGACCAACTTTAAGCTAAGATTTAGAACAATTAAGCAATTGAAATAAGATGAAAACTTAAAACAAATTAAGGTTGATATCCAAAGTACATATAAAAACTAGAAATAAGAAAATTGGCCCAGAAAATAAGCTAGAAAAGGGCCCCAAAAAAAAAAAAAAAAAAAAAAAAAAAAAAACATGAAAATAACAGACTTAACTATTATTTTTGGCTTTTTAAAAATTATTGACTATTTAAGCTTAAAATTAAGACACTTAAAATGATTTTGACTTCCTAAAAACTTGAAACATATTTAGGTTAGACTACAATAAGCTAGGATTAACAAAGATTTAAACAATTAAAAGCTAGACTAATGACTAAAAAGACCTTAACAAAAGGCAATTTTGCTTAAACTAAAACCACCCTATTTGACTGTTTTTAACCAAGACTTGTAAAAGACTATATGACTTTTAAAACAGATGCATTATAACATGAATTGAGCTCATATTGATCACAAAACACTACACCTAAAGCTCACTTTTATAAATCAAGGATTAAAACAGTTTTGAAGAATATTAAGAATAACAAACTTGAAATCATGACTTAACTAGACTACAACCTTATCAATACTAACCCAAAGCTTATGAAAACTAATCTAAGGACTTAATAAGAGCTAATGAAAACCAATTTGAAAACTAAAAACGGTTTTGAACCTCATTTGACCCATTTTCAATACTTAACCCAAACATTCCTTTAAAAACTTTAAAACCTATTCTTAAACTTAAACAGATTCATTCACCCTTATTTAATTAAAATAGATTAACAACTAAGCTTATTTAAATCTATTAAGCTAAAGTCTAAGAAAATAAGCACCTAACGATAAGCTATTTAAATAAGCATATTTAACTAAAGCTAGGGCAGAACTATATAAACTTGAACTAAACTGATTTAAACTAATAACTAAGTATTCTAAGCTATATTCGTATAATATAAGCACAAATTAACTAGGATAAGCAGACAATAAGCTGAAATAAGCAGATAATAAGCAACATACAAATTAAGCTTTAACTGAAAGAAAAGAGAAGGTACCTTTGTCCCAGCTAAACAGGGACCTTAAATGCTTTATAGAGCTTAAGTCAACAAGCTCCAGCTTATCATAGATAAGCTAGTACTGTCCATAAGCCCATCCCAATTTGGCTTATCATCCAAAACACAAGCTAAGGAATTTTATTTGAGATTTTAGTGAAGACTTAATCAGTTTGGCTTAAAACAAACTAAACTAAATATGAACTAGCTTATTAGAGCTTAATGAGCTTATTAGGTGATATCACAAATCATTTTAAGCTAAGATTTACATATTAGCAAAACAGATTTTAAACACAATTTAAAAGCAAACTGATTTTTATTAATGATAAAAGGAGTTACAATACTTTAAAAGAAAATTTCAGAAATTAAAAAGACAATAAGCTAAAAACGACTACAATAAGCTAGATTAAAAACTACTCAGCTAGACGCCCTCTTCTGTGTGAACTCCATTCCTATTTATAGCCTTGAGAAGAAGGATCCACAACATGAGACGCTCCTCCATCTTCTAATCTTAGCCCTCGATTACATCTTCATCATCTGAGCCCTTGATTATAAACCACGTCCCATCCACCAATCATATAGCTCCGGATCGCCAGCATGTCTTAAATAGGTGTCAGAGGTGTTAGAACTTATTCTAGAAGGGATTCAAGCTTGTGTGTGTGATTGTTTACCCTGGGTGATTTGTGTATTGTGTAAAAAATGGAGGGAAAAGAACGGTGAAAGAGATGTACAATACAAAGTGTTTGACCCGTTTGTTTGACTTGGACTGGGTAAAAGGGTTTTGGATTGGGCTTTGGTTTAAATCTTGGGCCGTGACTTAATAATAATTGGATCTTGGACTTACGTTTATAAATGGGTTTTGATTTTAGGCTTATAAACTAATGGGCTGACCCGGCCCATTTAAATGGGTACGGGTTGGCCTATTAAGGATGTATTTGCCTTCGGCCTCGATTTCTCACGCTCTTTTCATTCTCGTGCTCGGTTTTGTCCGTTATGCTTCGTTTTTGTCCTTTTTTTTGACATATCCGTTACCTGCAAGACATTAATTACCAAACACACATATATAATGCATTTTTCATATATTTTTGGTCTTTTTAGCTTATTTTAATAAGAAAAAATAATATGTGATTAAACACATATCAAAAATCCCCCATACTAAGCTATTGCCGTGTCCTCACGCAATGTCATAAACACACTTAGAAAACCAAAAAATTTCAACTCCGTTAGACTAATTACCTCTAAAAGTAGCTAAGTGTTCATCTAAGGGGATTAAGAAATCACTAGTTTTGAAAAGCCCCTCGTTTTACCATTTTTATACATTTATATACATATCATAGAACAAAAAGCACAAAAAGTGTCCAAATGGATAAATTCATCGTCCCCGACTTTCACCTCTCCAAGCCAAGCTTAAAAACAAGATCATTGTAAAATACAAGTTATAATGCTAACACTACTCATAAAAGCTAATTGTGTATGTACTTTTCCTCCCTTATTCCTAATTTCCTCTAAGGATTTTTATTATTATTGGTGACAAATAAATTATGCCCTTATTATTATAAAGTAAACCCGGTTTAGACCACATTTAGTTTGAAATCCTTTCCTAAAGAGACGATATGGTGAGAATAAGGTCCACATTAAGGTTCTAATTTCGCATGATTTAGAGGTTATCCTATTTAGATAACCCCGTAGTTCAAATTTGGCTTTATTATTATTATTATTGCAACATTATTAAACCTCTGTCCTTTAAACAATTGTCACATCGGTATGCGAGCCGACCATGGTCCAGGAGTCTTATTTCGACCTCGGTGATCCTCGACCTTTTAGAAGGCTGCAACATCGGTTGTGAGCCGGCAAGAGGCAGTAAACTTTTATCAGCCCACAGTTTTTATTATTATTCACACCTCCACCCTTTAAATGACTACCACATCGGTTGTGAGTCGGCAAGAGGCATTGGTCTTATTTCAGCTTCGGTTTATTACATAACATTATTATTATAGGCAAATTTCAAGTCTTGTGGTCTTTTAACTACCTAGACAACGGTAGCAATCCGTCAGGAATCGGTAGCCTATTTCCCCACAACACTGACAAAACCTCGATGTGTACCTTACTTTCACCAGAAGGAATCTCTACGAAGTGATCTAAACTAAGAATCGCAAAAACCTAAATTAACTTTATTTATTCAATAATTATATAATGTTTATTAAGCTGATGGGAGCAAAAAAGCCACAATTAACCTCTATGAGCCTTAAAGAGATCCAACTACTCTATGTTTAGCATCTAACTTAAATAAAACTCTATCATTTTTCGTTCTTCGCAAATTTAAAATCTTTAATAAAAAGATCCGCGAATGCTTAGTCTGATAAAACAAGCTTTGCGTATTTAAATTCTATCATGGAAACTTGCAAACTCTTGGCTTTTTTAAGCTAGAATTCGCGTTTTAAAGCTTCTTGTATAAAAGACTAGCAAAAGCTTAAATTTATATAAGTTAAGGGGCAAGCTAGAGCGCAACATGCTCGATCAAGTAAAAATTTATTCTTAAAAAAAACAAAACATCTTGTCAAAATACTTATTTTATTTTTTACAAAATTTTTAATTTTGGCATATTTGTGCTATTTTTGGTGGTAAAACGGGGTTACGTGAAGACAAGGCAAATGCAAGTAAGATCGAATCGAAAGATCCCCCCCCCCCCCCCCATACTAGAACTACACATTGTCCTCAATGTGAGACTGTCACCCCCATACTAATTTCAAGGCATAATCTAAATATTAAGGGGTCTCTACGCAAATCTAAAGCCGTTTATTAATTATGCTAATAGATAAACGTTAATCAATAAGATCTAGGATATCGGATTCCCATATATAAGCATGTGAAGGATTGAAGATCGAGTGGACGATGGACAAAACCACGAGCACGAGAGTCTTCATAATCCGGGGCAATCCTGGACACAAAACACAAAACACGAAACACGAGAAAGGAAGAGGCGAGCCTCCTCACATCACATTTATTCATTAATACACTAATACTAAGGATAAGCATGGGTTGCCACCCACGAAGCGCTTGTTTTTGATAACCGAGTCACGAGCCTGACTCGACCCCGAATTTAGTGGTCCATAGGGAAAGTTTGGAGATCCGGGACAACCATTTGTGGTATGTCCCCTCCAAAATAGTGTTTAAGTCTATGACCGTTCACCTTGAAATTTGGTCCATTAGTTTGAGATAACTCGATGGTTCCATAAGGGAAAACTTGAGCAACGGTGAATGGTCCGGTCCAACGGGTTTTTAGCTTACCCGAGAAAATCTTTAATCGAGAATTGAAGAGAAGAACTCGATCACCAACGTTGAAAACGTGGTTCTTAATTTTAAAGTCATGAATCTTCTTCGTTTTCTCTTTGTAGATTAAAGAGTTCTCGTAGGCATGATCCCGAAGTTCATTTAATTCATTCATTTTAACTTTCTGGTGATCACCCGCGGTCTTAAGGTCAAAATTACAATGTTTCAAGGCCCAATAGGCCTTGTGTTCAAGTTCGATAGGAAGATGGCAAGCCTTTTCGTACACGAGCTTATAAGGAGTGCACCCGATGGGTGTTTTGCATCTAACTTAAATAAAAAGATTCGACTACTCTATGTTTAGCATCTAACTTAAATAAAACTCTATCATTTTTCGTTCTTCGCAAATTTAAAATCTTAAATAAAAAGATCCGCGAATGCTTAGTCTGATAAAACAAGCTTTGCGTATTTAAATTCTATCATAGAAACTTGCAAACTCTTGGCTTTTTTAAGCTAGAATTCGCGTTTTAAAGCTTCTTGTATAAAAGACTAGCAAAAGCTTAAATTTATATAAGTTAAGGGGCAAGCTAGAGTGCAACATGCTCGATCAAGTAAAAATCAAGTAAACAATTAATGCAACTAATGATTAAAACTAAAAACGTTAACGGGAATCTAAAAATGCGACTAAATACCTAAATTATTAAAATTTAACCCTAAAACTATTTTTTCATTTTTTATAAATCCTAAATGACTGAAAATAATTTTAGAAAAAAGAATTATATTTTTTTTTTGAATTAAAAACAGTTTTAATCTAAAAATAATACTAAAAATGCTAAAGTATTTTATAAAAATTCCAAAAAATTACTGAAAGTACTTAACACTAAAACTAACGTAAGAAAAATAAAACTGCTAAAAGCAGGCTTATAAATAAGCCAGGAAAGATCAAAATAAGCTAGAAGGGTTAAAACTGAAAAAAAAAAGTATAAAGATTAAATGTTGCAAAAGGTTTATGAAAAAGACCCAATGGCAGTCGGTAGTGGAGTGTGTGTGTTGAGGCGTTGTGTGAAAGGGGGAGGTCACAGGTTCGACCCCTGTGGCTTCCCTTTTTGAAAATTAATTTTTTTTTCTTTTTGAATAAGCAAAAGAACTAAAAAATAAGCAATTTTAATAAAAGGTCTTTTATGAAACTCTCAAATAAGCTAGAAAAAGTTGGGTAAAAAAGACAGATTAGCTAACTAAGCTATATGACTTTAAAAGCTAAGCTGTTTTGACCTTTTTAGACTTGATAGGCAATTGAGAAAAATAAGCTAAAACAAACTTAAGGATAAACTTAATAAGCAAGTTATGACTCATATTGACAAAAACAAATAAAGCTAAAAAGGCTCTTTAAATCTAAAAGCAAAAAAAACTTAGGCAAAACAGTTTTAAAAGATGAATGACCAACTTTGAGGCTTAATATTGAGACCTTATAAGCATTGTAAATAGATGTGAAACTAAAAACAGATTAACATTGCATCCAAGAAACATAAAAGAAGATTTAAGAAAATTAGTTTAGAAATAAGCTAGAAAAAAGGACTTTAAAATGACAGACTTACTACTATCTTTTTGGCTTTTTGGGTTTTTATCAAACTTGCAGCTTAAAAATAAGTCTAAATAAGCAAAGACAATAGTTTAAAAGCTAAAAACAGATTAAGTACTTGACTCAATAAGCTAATATAAACTAAAATTAAGCTAGGTTTAACATAAAAGAAGCTAGAAATTAAGACTTTGAAAAAGTGACAGACTACTTTTTGGCTTTTTTTGGATTTTAAAGGAAAAATGAGCTATTGCAGGCCTAGTTTTAAGCTACTATGATGATATCAAAATATGTATAATATCTAAGCTTAAACGTATTAAGCTTATACCCTAATGAGCTTATGCTATCAAATTCAGACCTTAAAACAACTTTGATCTAACCTAATTTTGCTTTTGAAAGCTGGACTGTATACTTTGAAAAGAGACTTAAAAACTAGACAGATTTTGACTTAAAACTTTCTTGACAAATGCACTTTTAACCAAACTTAATTCTACTGCATAATGGACCAAAAGTAACATGAAAATGAAACAAATTAGCAACTAATTAGGATCTAATCAAATAAGCTGACTATTTAAACTATGGTACCACAGATTCAATCCAATGATATATCAGTCCTTAAGTTTTAGATTTAGACTTAAAAAAAACTTATGGAAACTGACTTTAAGACTCAAATTAAGCTTGTTGAAAATGATTTGAGTGACAAAAGTGACTAGGCAGCACTAATATGAGTTAGTGTTGCTTTTGCCAAACACTCTTTTAAAATTTGATTTTCCATTTTTAGACTACAAAAGTTTGAAATAAGCTAAAACTTATAAAAACAGATTACTAACAAAGAAAATGAAGATCAAATAAGCAAGAAATAAGGACAGACAAGAACTTAGTAATAAGCTAAACTCAAAAGCTATTATAACTAGAAATAAGGACAGTTTATAAGAAAATTCAAATTTAAACTAATTTAAGCTAACAACTGAGCACATTAAGCTATAATAGAACTGAATAAGCAAAACTAAACATCAATAAGCAAGCTATAAGCACAAGATGAGCAGTAATAATCAAATGCAGTAAATAAGCAATAAAGAAGAGAAAATGAGAAGTACATTGATCCTAGCTCAAACAAGGATCAAAACTGCTCTTAGAGCTATACTACAAGCTCCAGCTTATCATAGATAAGCTGGTATTGTCCATAAGCCCATCTAGGTTTGGCTTATGATCTAATAAGCTGAGGTAATTTAGGGGAGAGATATTTGAGATTAAAATCTAAACTCAGTTAAGCTTTTGAAGGCTTAACTGAGTATATGCAAGCTTATATAGTATTTGAGAGCTTATAGAGCTTATTAGATTAAAACTGAGCTTATTTAAACCATTAATGCATTAAGTAAAAACATGTATTAAACAACAACTGAAATTTTATTGATAATCAAATTGAGTTACAAACTTTTAAAAAGGAAAATACATCAAATTAAAGACAATAAGCTGAAAATGAAGACAATAAGCTAAAATACTATTAAGCTAAGCTAAAATCTACCCCCTGCTCTGTGTGATCAAGCCCTCTATTTATAGGGGTGAGGGGAACCTTCTAGCCTTCAGGACGCTCCCTCCTCTTCTAATCTTGGCCCTTAATCTCTAACCGCCTCTAAATCATTATATTTTGAGCCGTTAGATCAAGTACACGTATGATTGACCAATGAGGTGTTGTGGGATTGCCAGCGTGGCTATAGAGGGTGTCAGAGGTGTCAGGCTTGGTCTTCTAGAAGCATACGTGAGTATGGATGGAAGGTTTTACCCTGGTCGTTGTCCATGGTGAAAAGGAGGGAAATAGTGAAGATCAACAGTAAATTTGACCTGGGTGTTTGACCCGTGTGTTGTATGATAAGGTTGACTAGGATCAGGCTATTTGGATTGGGCTTTTGTATTGTGATTTGTTCTGGAATTAAGGTTAAAAAGAAATGGACATGGACTTATATAATTATTAAAAGGCTTAAGGATTTTTAGTCTTGATATTTGCTGACCCGGCCCATTAAGTAGGCTCGGGTTGGTCCGTAGAAGATTGGTATGCCTTCGGCTTCGATTTCTCGTACTCTTTCCATTCTCGTGCTTGGTTTTGTCCGTTTTGCTTCGTTTTTGTCCTTTTATTAAATATCCGTTACCTGCAAGACACAATTGACAAAACACATATATACACTGTATTTTTCATGTATTTTTGGTCTTTTAAGCTTATTTTAATAAGGTAAAATGATATGTGATTAAACACATATCAAAAAGCTACTCTCCGAATAGATGATTAAGTTTGTGATTTTCGGATGGTGGTAGTTTTTTAGTTTAATTAGAAAAACATAGTAACATGGAGTAAGAGACCAAGTGAGTATGATGCTCAAGGTGGAAAACTTGAATGTTACACTAACAAGTGTTGTTACTCTCGAAAAGTAACATACTATGATGAAGATTTACAGACCATTTGCAATCACAGTTTATAACAAAGGATGTCGCCTTAATAAGTTCCTATTATATGATCATTTGTCCACTACTGACATATCTAAAATACGTTTACATCATGTGGATTTAGGCAAAACTTTGCCAATGCACTATCAAAGAGATGAAAAGAGGTGTGGAAAAGTACCGTTTATCTTAAACATATCAGTAGTAAGAACGTTGTGCCTTCGTGTTAGTGTTGAATATAAACATGCTTTTAACTTTGCACAGTCAGAACTTGCTGAAGTTTGAGACTGCCAAGTTCGAAGCAGTGTATGAAAACTCCTCTACCCCTGCTAAGCTATAACCTGTTAAATTCATCATGACCAAAAAGCATATCAAAACTAATATTTCTTGCCTTGTTTTATTTTTCATTTATAGTATTAACGTGTGATTGTTTTTAGAAAAATTCATTGTGGGTATATATCTAATCCTTTAATTGGGTTCACTTAATAGTAATGCATGTCCTCTTAGCAAGGTATAAAGAAGAGGACATGGAGAGATCAATTGCCATACACTAAAAGAGGGCCACGGACTTGCTGCTCAGGAATTTCAATTATGGTATCTTTTACATCTCATTTTTTAATTGGTTGGTTATGTAGATGAGCTTATTATAAATACGTAGTTATTAACAGTTTAAGAGTAAGTAGTTTTGGAAATTATAGACGAAGAAGGTAAACCGGGGGTTGTGAAGTTCAGGAAGTTAATCATTAATGATATAACCTTGAATTGCTAAAATTGATTATTTATTTGAGTGTAGTTTATACTATATGTTAAACATGTTGTCTGTATCAGATTGTTGGATCACGAGTGTCGATTAGGGGTAGCACTTTTGACCCGCTAACTTATGAATGGACTCATACAGGTAATGCTTACTGCTTATGGTTTTTAAAATAAGAAAAAGCAAATAGTGTTATATTAAAACGTGATAAAGCATTTGGATATAACCAACTCCCAAACTGTTTATTCAAATATGCTTATTTCACACTCAAAATTCTAAGCAGTTTGTATCTATCCAAACACTCAAAACTACTTAACGACTAAGATAAGCAGTTGCGCTAAGCAGTAGCGATAATCAATCCCAAACACTAGTTTTTGAGATGCACTCCAGGGTTATGTAGCTTATAAAACTAGCAAAGTTATCTGATAATGTCTGGATAAGCTTATATGTTCTGTATACAATGTGCAAAACAGACCAACACTTATGTAGAGGAGAAGAGCAAAGCAGAAAGATGCGGATTAATTTGTAAATAAGCTTTGGGGTGTTTGTGTTAGCTTATCTATCCGGCTTTATAAGCTTATGTAAATTCGGAAAAGCTAATAAGGACACTTTTTTCCGGCTTATTAGCTTATCAAGTTGAACTTATAGATTTTTTAAGGAAATAAGCTCAACTTGGTTAGCTCATAAGGCGGAAAAAGTAGACTTATAAGTTTCTTTGAATTTACATAAGCTTTCGGTCCAAACACTAGATTACAAACACCTAATATATTACATTGCATTATTAGACTTATATGGCTGATAGGAATGACTTGGTTTAATGGTATAATTGGTATCTGAAACACCCGATAGGTGGTAGGCTGGTAGCACCTTCAAGGTTTATGAATATACAAACACCTAATATATTACATTGATCATGTTGTTAGTATTGTTAACGTTATACAGTTGAGTAATGTTTAAGATTCCATTCCCTTACCTGCGTAAATTAATATGCATGTATAATTATTGACTTTACTACATGATCGACTTCCAAAAATGTAATGCATACAGCAACTTGAAGCCTTTTTAGTATTTGCGAGGTTAAAAAATTACGATGTCACTGTCATTGGGGACATGAACAGCATCCCACAATGTTACTCTTTATGTATGCTTATGTTAATAACGAGGTTTTATTAAATTATCAAGATTATCAGAATATGCAGAACTAAAAGCTTTATGAAATACACATTTTTTAAATAAAAAATAAAGAACATTGCTCATAGAGGCTTTGTAAGAGCAATCCCAAACACTCCCTTATATCTCTGACGTTATATGCTGGAATTATGATGGATTGATGGGGTGCATACTTCAATTGCTGCGCTATTTAGTGAAATAATAACATGGAAATTGTTTAAGGATTTAACTTGTGCATTTTTGATAATAATATATATGATGCAAGCTGTAATGCTGACTTTTTGCGATATAAGTTGTCTAACTGACTTTTTTTATAAATAGCAGGTAGTCAAAGCTAAGCAGTGCTGTACAAAATGGGTTACATAGGTGGTCATGGAATTAAAGCACTGCATAATTACAAGTACGGTGGAGTTGATCACTCATATGTTGCAAAATACGTCTTGCAACCTTTTTGGGCTAAATTTGTTACATTCTTCCCTCTTTGGATGTCGTAAGTGGAACTCGAATTTTGTTTATTTTTCATTCGAAAAATATATTATCGATTTAAATTGGTTTTCTGTAGTTGCTAACCAGTTAATGTTTTTTCTTGCATGTTGTGGATGCCTTAGGCCTAATATGGTGAACACGGCTTTTCAACCATCTCAAGTCCCTTGATACATGAGTTGAAAGGTATTTATGTCTATTTATTTGTTGCTTACCATATGTTTTCTTTTGAGATTACATTCATGGGCGTAATCTGAATTTTGTTTATACACGCAGTAGGTGAACGGCTCAGGTTGTACTGGTGCAACTTTCTCTATACACGCAGTAGGTAATGACAGTGGGTTCACAACAGTCCTCCAAGTTCTACCAGACTTAAGAATAGTCCTCCAAAGATTGAGTAGCTCATCTTGCAGACAAGCTGCTTGCGAGGGAAATATTGCATCAATAAAAATTATTTTGTTTTAAGTTGATAATGTCATGTGTTAAGTAGTAGGAACTTTAGTTTTGATGTTTGTTAATTGTTTACGAGTACTTTACTCGCATATAAACATTTCAGTACATCGTTATTCCAAACTTAGGCCAATCAATTTAGGCAGACGAAAAACCTCTCGCTCTGTAGCGAAGCGCGGGTTGAAAACCTAGTTACATAAATAACAAGAATGATAATAAATGTTGTTTACAAGAAAGTTTTAAAGATATTTATTTAACTTAAAGTTATTATTGTGAAAACCGATAGAGTTACATTTACACTGAAATGCATATAGCTAATTTTAAGATTAACTTCTTCTACATAGTTTTGAACTTGAATGTATATTCTATTGAATTCAAATAAAAATCATCCCTGTGGTTTGTGTGGTTTGTCAAAAAACCGTCTCACGTCCCTCGTTAAATAATTGTTCAAAACACATCCCTCCGTCAATGTTTTGGGACACGATACATCCCTTGGACTAACGGTGCAAATTTTTTTCTCGTTAATTATTAACGAGGGTCTAATTTTTAACGGTGCAACTATATAGGAGAGTATTGTTGTCTTTTTGCTGCCACATGGATGATTTTTGCAGTTCTCTCTTAAAAAAAAGTTTTTTTTGTTTTTTAATTTTAAAAAAAAGTTTTTTACATTATTATTCGTAAAAAAATTTAATTTTTTTTACAAAATCTTAGAAAAAAAATTCGCACTTTACAAAAATCTTATTTGTTTAAAAAAAATGTAAAAAAATTTTTTACAAAATCTTAAAAACAATAAGTTTGTAATGTAAAAAAAAATTTCTAAGATTTTGTAAAAAAATTATATTTTTTTACGATTATAATGTTAAAAAGGTTTTTTCTTAAAGAGAGAAGTGCAAAAATCCCACTTGTGGCAGCAAAAAGACAACAATACCCTCCTATATAGTTGCACCGTTAAAAATTAGACCTCGTTAATAATTAACGAAAAAAAATTCAACCGTTAGTCCAAGGGATGCATCGTGTCCCAAAACATTGACGGATGGATGTGTTTTGAACAATTATTTAACGAGGGACGTAACACGGTTTTTTGACAAACCACATGGATGATTTTTGCACTTCTCTCTTTTAAAAAATACGAAAAAGATTTAAATTTTTTTCAAAAAATTTAGATTTTTAAAAGTGCGAATTTTTTTTAAAAAGTTTTTAAAATGTACAAATTTTTTTTAAAATTTTTTCTAAAAAAAGTACGAAATTTTAATAATTTTTGTTAAAAATAATCGAACCAAAATCGTACTTGTAAAAACTTTTATTAAAAAAAATTTACAAAACTTTTTAAAAAATTTTAAAAAACTTCGCACTTTTTTTTTAAAAAAAATTTGTAAAAAAATTAAAAAATTTTACGAATAATAATGTAAAAAAAAGTTTTTTTTTAAATTAAAAAACAAAAAAAAAACTTTTTTTAAGAGAGAATTGCAAAAATCATCTCTGTGGCAGCAAAAAGACAACAATATCCTCCTATATAGTTGCACCGTTAAAAATTAAACCCTCGTTAATAATTAACGAGAAAAAAATTTGCACCGTTAGTCCAAGGGATGTATCGTGTCCCAAAACATTGACGGGGGGATGTGTTTTGGACAATTATTTAACGAGAGACGTGAGACGGTTTTTTGACAAACCACATGGATGATTTTTGCACTTCTCTTTATTTTATAAATGACAATCCTCGATTTTATTTTATATCTTTTCTTTCAATTTATACATCTATTTTTTATGTTTCTTTTAATGGAATGATTTAGTTTTTGCAAATGTTAGTAGATATTCCGTTATTTAAATCTACCAATTTCGTAAACAATATAGAAAGCCAAAAAATCAATGATCTTATTTTAACAAGAAATCACATCAAACACAAAGACCTTTGCTTATTAGATGCACATCAATCCCCGGCCTGATATATCAATGACCTGAAAAACGATAAAGGCTCGCTGGATGTACATAATGTTGTATCAAAACTACTCGACTCGGCGTGCAATGCCGCACTAATGCTAGCATTTTGATAAATAACGAATACCAAATCTCAGAGTCTAGATTTAAGTGCATTATAATTATCGGATGTGTCATCTTTGTAGTTTGGTAGTGGCACCATATCGGACTCGATTTGGTCAATATCTTCAACCAGCAATTCATAATGACTCCTAACTTGTTCCACGGTTTTCCCTGTCACCTTTGCGATGTTTAGCCACCGGTTAGGATCATTCTCATCTTGCTCAACCAGCTGGATCTCAAAAAGCTTGTTTTCGCTCCAAGTCCATATTAATAAGCTCGAACCCATGTCCTGAATCTGAAAAAACATTGAAAAAAAAGTTACAAGCTTTGGTTCATAATGAGATTGAGCTAACTACATTTAGGAAACTAAAATCTATTTGTTCCTAATGATCATAAATATCCTATTTAGAAAATGAAGATTTACATCATAAAAGGAAAATGTTTTGCAGTGTAGATCTGGCTGAGGATACTAAACTCTACAAAAACTGAAACAATTTTGCTACTGCATAATCTTTCATAAGAATAATTAATATTAAAATTAGCACATAGGACTAAGAACAACAAGACAAGAACATAACTTATATGTACCTTTGACATTCCTTGTAGATTGGTTTTACTTGAGGTTAATTAATTAGTTGATGAACGAAGTGTATTAGTGTGTGTAACATCGTTTAAATAGTGTCAGATTTACATTTACTGATAAGGGCATATGGTACAATTTCTTGTAATTATCCGTACTCATACTAATCCATTTTCATTTGATCATATCAACACAAACGACCAGTTCAAGATTCATGCCAGAATAAATACACTGATTTTTCAAACTTATCTCCATAAAAAATGTCCCATTAAGTAACTAACCAATGTAAGGATTAATATTCTTAATCTTTTTGTCTTTATCTTAATAATAATATTTCCACAACGTGTTGGTTAATTAACCATTAAGCATACTGATATTTTGTTTGCTTGCGTCTCGTGAACTTCTTGACATAGTTAATCACTTGCCATTTTCCTCATGCATGTGTTTAATTTTTTTTTTTTTCTATGGTTCTTGTTTCTTAGTTTATCATGGTGATAAAGCAAAACCATAATGACTCGCACCATAAAATACCCAAACTTTAGCACTTCCAAAAAACATTATCTGCATAATATTTACTAAGATCTAAAAAATGACATGAATGCTATGGTTTTGCTTAAAAACAAGCTAAAATGTTTAAAACAGAAACTGAAATCGTGGAGCATTGTCAAGAAAAGAAGCAAGGAGTCTAACCGCAAAAGTCTTCAAGAAACCATTATTCAGATTGATCAAAGGATTGACAATGGAATCACTCTTCCTGACGATTTAGCAAATCGTTCAACTGCTATTCGTGAATTGCACTCTATTGACAAACAATCTGATATGGATGCTGCTCAAAGAGCCAAAGTCACTTGGGCT
>BQNB010124835.1:0-19870 GCA_026074375.1 Tanacetum coccineum
ACTAGTGCGTAGTCACGTGTCTGCCTTTGAATTAATTTAATTGCACGTGACTTCTGATCATCTTACCATTCGTGTAAATTTCTTTTCAAATGAAATAAGATACAACCCTTTTGTACTCACCACGTGTAGCTTTCCATTCACCTATTTCATGTAATAAAAATGCACATGATATTTTCTTTTTAATTAAGCCTCACATGAGGCTTTCATCACCATAACAGATTTTATCTATTTTTTTGTGGGTTATTGTTGGGCTTTTGGGCTTAAGTTAAGTATGGGCTGGCCCGGCCCATAAAATGGGTCACGGGCTGGCCCAATAAAGTCCGAAAGCACCGTTGGACTTGTTTTCTTGCGCTCATTTCATTCTCGTGCTCGATTTTGTCCGGTTTCGTCTTTATTTTTGTCTTTTTCTTGATATCCGTTCCTGCACATACACAAACACAAAAACAACATATATTTGTAATTTTTATTATGTTTTTGGTCTTTTGCGTTCGTTTTTCATGGTAAAAATATATATAAAATAGCGAATACCAGAGATCTTACAAGAAATCAGAAATAGGACAACTCTTATAATATGATGAAAATGAGAATAGTGATACAATAATCAACCCAATAATTTCTTCTATCTTTTTCAACCCACAATAAAGTTTTAACCCAACTAAAATACTCTTGCAAAGAACCTTTTTAACCCATGTAAACACTATATAATCCCATGGAGAGTATAACCAAAACCCTTGAATAATGATGCTTCTTGATGATGTTTTGAAGTGATTGGAACCAAGAATGATAATTAGCTTTGATAGCCTTTAACTCTTGAATAATATTACTTGATATTTATTGATGAATATGTTATAGTGGTGGTAGCAATGGGGCTAATATGATTCACCACATCAAGATGAAGCCTTGAATGAAAAACAACCAAGAGGCTTGTTAAGGATGATGAAATAAGCCTTTTTGAGTGTTTTTCTTGTGTTTAATCAAGATTTTGAGTGTTGGTTTGAGGTGGCCTATCCATATAAAAAAGAGAGGAGGAAATTCTGCTATTGAGAAAGAGAATAATGGAAGTGTATGTGTGAAAAAAAATGTGTAAGAAGTGGAATGATTAAGAGTGTAAGCATGGTCTTAGACCTTGTAAGAAGTAAATGGGTAGGAGGAAGCAAAGGCTCCGATTAGTCCTTGTGGTGGTGGTGTTAGGCATCCAAAAAAGGGGAGAAAAAGAGGTGGGAAATTTATTTTTGATTTTTAATTTGTAGGTATTTATATATGTAAAGTTTTATTTAAGTTGTGTATTGATTTGCTAAATGTGTAAGTTAAATAAGAAATGTAAAGTGTAAGTATTTTGGTATGTGTAAGTAGATTTTAGATATGTGTAATGTGGCTTAAAAAGATGTAATTCAATGGAATATAGTTATGTTATGTATTCGTTTAGTTAATATTGTAGTGTAAGTAATAAACATAAGGTTTACGCGCGATATCGGGTTTACCGGGAAACTTGCAAGTTATAATGAACGAAGTGACCTAAGTTCATAAAGTATGAATTTAAATAATGACCTAAAAATTATGAATTGTTACATGTGATTATCGTTGGTTCCCAAGCGAACACGTCCATGTTCCTTTGGAGGACCTCCATTAGCTTCTGTTTGCATCTGGTTGATAACTTATCGTTGATCACTATGGGTTGGTCCGGACGGTCTTCGCAAACTACCACCCTTTCTTGTACCGTGTCTTCTTCCCAAGATCCTTCTTGAACCATACGCTCCTTTCAAGCCCTTTGTTCGGCCATGCTTCGACTTCGCAAGATAGCATGTTCCATTATCCTCGACATCTGCTCCATGTGCTGGCGCCATTGCGTTTCTTTCCATGAACTTTGCATTTCCTCTATCAGTCTACACTCCTATAGGGCCTCCCTGCTAGCCGTCATGGTTGCCACTCCATTGGTTGTAGGAAACTTGATCATCGAATGTATGGTTGATCCTACTGCGCTGAGGCTTCTCATCCTCGTCCTCCCCAGAATGACGTTGTAAGGGGAATGACATTTCACTATGGCAAATTCCAACAACATGGTTTTGTTTTTCCCTGGCTCTCCCATGGTTACCTTGAGGTCTATCAACCCTAAGGGGTGGTAAATTTCACCTGAGAACCCAACAAGATGAGCGTTGGACTTCCTTAACTTTGACTTGGTACCAACGTCAAAGCTCTTAAAGTAGTGCTCGTACATAATTTTCGATGAACTTCCTCCGTCCATGTAGATCCTCCGGACCCGAAAACCTTCAATTGTTACTTCCAATATGATTGGAGCATCGACCAAGCTATTCCGAGGTATCGTCGGGAAGGCGATTTCCTCCATTAGTCTTGGTTCTTCCATTTCATAAGGTCTCTTGCGGTTTCCTCCTAAACCCACCATGTTGATTAATTTTATGTTCCCACGTCCTTGACCTTTATTTCTTTAGTTGTTTTTGGCGGATATCCTTTACTAAATGAGCCAACTTCCTTGATGCCACAACATCTTCTATCTGCTTTTTGAGGTGGTAGCAATCATTAGTGTTATGTCCTCTGTCCCCATGGTAGTCATAGAACTTGTTCAAGTTTTGCTTCTCCGGTGTCCCTACCAATGGCGATGGTGGTGGGAAGTTTACACTTTCCATTGCCAAGATCTTTTTTGGGGTCTTAGTGAGGGGTGTGAACGTGTCTCTTCTTGATTAAGGAGCGCACGTCCCCATGTTCCTTTGGAACTCCCTTGGACCGCTCCTTCCTCTGATTCTTTCTTGCCCACTAGACCATCCAACATAAGCATTTCCTCTATCCCACTGCGGGGCCCTGGCTACCTCAGTTGATCCTGCTGCGACCTCACCTTTGATGAATGCTCTAACTCTCTCAAACATTTCATCTACTGTCTTTGGAATCTTATCATTAAGCTTCTTGGCCAGCTCCGGGTGTCCATAACCGTGTATGAACGCCGAGATGTGCAACACCGAGGGTACGCCTTTGATATGTGAGCTTTCTGACTTGAATCGGTCCATGAACACTTGTAACCTCTCGTTTAATCTTCTTTTGATGCCATGGATTTCCGTTGGATCCTTGGCATACCTTTTATGCTGCGAGAACTCCTCCAAGAACTTTTGGCTCAACTCTTCGAAGTTGTCCATGCTTTTTGGGTCCAAGTCATCAAACCAATTCCGCGTTGCACCACTAAGGGTTTGGCAAAACATCTTGCACCATATGGACATTGGCCACACCTCTTGATCTACGGCAGCTGAGAAGATGCTTAAATGATCCTCCGGATCTTTGTTTCCCTCATACACCCTTATGTTCCTTGGGAGCTTGGCCCTCCAATTATATTTGAAGCGAGTGATCCTTGTAGTGAAAGGCGCAGTCTTGGGTCTCTTGTAAGGTGTGCTCAGATCCTCATAGGTATCCTCCGATTCTTCCCCACAATCGGAGTCAAGGCTTACTTCCTTATGCTCGGACCTCTTTCCCTTAGACTTGATCCTTCCCTCTCTAGTTTTGGACTTGCTTATGTTCTCCAACCTCTCAGACCTCCTTGGATGAGATGATGTCTTGATTCGAGATAAGCTCCTTGGACTCTTTCTGGAGGAACAGGCCCTATCTCGTATTTTAGATGTTCTAGAGGACTCCTTAGAGAATTTTTCTGATAGGCCCTTTGTTTCTGAGTTGTTTGAATCTTCTTCTTCGGACTCGTCTTAGACAAGCTTCTTGGTAGTCTTATTTGTCTTGGTGTGCTGGTCATGTTCATTGATCATCATTCTTAGCACATCGTTGTTTTCCTTGATGAAAGCCAAAGAAGGAGTTGCTTGGGCCAGCTGGGCTGTGACAATCTACATTTTGAGGTCATTTTACGTCAGTAAACTCAAAACTATTTACTTTTAACCTTTACGCGTTTATTTTTAATTATAACTATTAAGTTAAATCACGTAAAATGAAAAATAACTTTAAACGTAAACCGGCATTAAACAAATATAAGTTTACGTCAAATATGTGTTGTATGACTATTATGAAGATAATTTATAAGTTTTCATATTTTATTTTGCGAGTTTTACGTAAAATGCTCACTTTTCACAATTTCGTACATGCATGCATACATTAAGCTTCACCACCCTATCCTATACATACTTACATAAATATACACATATGCAAATACTTATTAGTACACAAATTAAACCCAAATCATCTCTTTTTCTATTCACCATAACCCCCCCCCCCCCCATGCACATCTTTAATCACCTCACATTATGTCTTCCACTTTCACTCATGATCCTTTAGTTAAAGCCCGAACCCACTATGTCTTCTACATAGTCAAATCTTGAAAACCCTCCCCCTTACACCCTCCCTTACCTACGAATTTAGCAGATAAGACACCTTTTTCCATAGTACTTGTGTCCCCTAAACTCTTCTTAATAGAACTAAACTAATTTCTTCCTAACCAAACCAAGTGAACAACTAGTTTCATGTACCATTTTTCACAATAAATAGCACCCTTAATCCCCTCATTTCCCACACTTAAACAAACATACTACTCTCTCCTTCCTCACTTAATTTCGGTAGTAGCAAGAACAAGAACAAAGGGTGCAAGAGTTTTGGTTATTTAGCTATTTAGAAGCTTGGGTTTATTTATATAATTAGGGTTTTCATAGTTAGTATTCGGGTTATACTTCACGAAGCACATCCATTCTTAAGTGAGCACATCTAATACTTTTTCTTATTCATCTACACCATATATATCATATTATATCTAACTTATATCACATACACAATGTTGTTTAAAACTTGATTTTCGAATGAAAGTTTGCAATGTATCTGATATTTGTATACTAAATAGGTTGTCACCTTTTAAAAGTAGGTTATGGTTAAAGAATTTGTTACTTCACTTTATTCTAAGGTCACCTAGATATCATGCCTGAAACCTAGACCAAACAGAAGTGGTCTTGTATTTTAATTCGCGAAAAACAAAAGATTTGCCAAATGATAAAAATAGGACGAGTAGGATACCTTGAGACTAAAAACGACCACCCTAGGCTGGGTTTGTGGGTCGGGTCAGTAGTGGAACGTGTAGAGGGCACAATAATGTAAATTCAGCAAGTTGAATCACTAAAAACGAATATCAGACGAGTAAGATACGGCCTAATGAAAATCTGTAAAAACATATTAAAAGCTGTCAAATAATGTAAGAACACGCGAGCAGCCTACTTTGAGCTCGACTTTGAGAACTTTTTTGTTTGAATTAGATTATGTGATAAACTAGGTTGTTGTAGTCGGGGTGGATAACTTTCCATAGCCCCTGGAATCACCAGAAAACGTGTTGAATTGAGAAAGATACGGTTCGTTAAAACTCTGACCTCGCGATTAAAACATGCTGAGTAAAACCTGAAATTTCACCAAGTATGGAAATAGCTAAATCTTCACGACCAACCAACTTTGGCACTGTTTTCAAGGCTGTTAGAGTCCGAGTTGGGTGAAATGATAAACTAACTTTTTAAAGTACTTAACTTCTAGTTTTCAGAAACTCCAATCTCGCATTTTTAGGTTCTGTAACAGAGGAGTTATTGGCTGATAAATTAGGTAACTCGTAAGTATTTGGAACTTTTGAAAACGTAAAAATAAATATTTTACTTTTCCCAAATCTACGTTTTAACTTGTAAAACTTAAATGCAACTGTGTACGGGTGATGTAGGACTTATATTAATGCATTTTAATCATTGGACACTAGTTTTTATTATACTAAAAGCATATTACTTATTAGGGTTGCGGTTAGAGTTTTTGTGCATCATTTTCTGTGCTTACCTTACATTACCGATATCATAAATTGCTTGAGGTGAGTTTATAGCCCTGCTTTAACTTGTTTATCACTATTTTACAAATCTCGGGGTGAGATACTTTGCTTGTTTTACATTTGGATGCAAGTACTCTTTTAAATAATTACGGATTAGCCTAAGTAGCGATAACCCACTCTGCCCGATTATCATGAACCGTTAATTACTTTGTGTAAGCGCGAGTGTTATAAATTATCTATTTGGGACTGACATCCCCGTTCGGGTAAGTAGCACTTACTAGTTTCGGAGGACCGAACTAACGAACGTATAACGTGTCGGACTGCGGGTGTCTCGGGTTAGACACTCCCTAGGGTACTTTGATTGCATTAAATTGAATACATAACTTTGTCTAGTTTCGGTCTCATGAGCTTAGCGCAATCATAAATTACTTTTGTGATATTGTTTGTGTTACAATTATTACACTCTTTGAAATCTTGCTGTCCAACATTTATACTTATTAAAAACCTATGAACTCACCAACTTTATGTGGACATTTTTAAGCATGTATTTTTAGGTGCTTAATCAATTATGAAGTATTTGAAGCGCATTGGGTCTTCATTCATACAAGACTACATTTACATGGACTTTTCATGCACTACTTTCCTCGTTGTATTCTTTTTAAACTATCAATTTCATTTGATGCAAACTTGGGACAACTTGTTTTGAACTTATTTATTTCAATGAACAACAAGGTTATCTTTTAAACGACTCATGTAGAGGTCGTTCCCTATTATCTTGTGCTTACGTATTATGAAGTAACGCCCCCTGGTTACCGTTTTGCTGCCACATATTTTGGGGATGTTACAGATTGGTATCAGAGCCAGGTTATAGATAACCATGTTGCATATTTTACCTGGACTATAACGGTTTTCATAAACATTGCATCACATAAAAACTTTTCATGTGCATACACACTACTTGCTTGCATGACTTATACTTGCGTTGATTTTCCCTTACGTGCATTTTACATTTGCCTTATATGAAAACCTTATTTATATAAACCCTTAATTGTCACAACACTATGACCACACCTCATCCTACACCTTTTCCTGCTACTACACTACGTGTCAGAGTACTCATTCTGTTTGTCATCATATTCGACTCCGACGACGAGATCACTACCTTACTCGTTAAACTCGCACCACCATCATCAGATCGCATACCGGCTTTATCTGGCTACCTATTGGATTATGCCGATGACTCATTAAACGAGGATCTGAGTGAGACTGCTGAGTCACTCCACACTCAGACTGCTTCGACACCAGTTTTCCACTCACCACCTACCCAACCCCTACCTATTAGCCCTGCCTTTCCCATCGACCGGGAAAGAAGATCCCGATGCCACTAGGCTACAAAGCAGCCATGGATCGATGGAGAGTGGCACCACCATCCACTTGTCATCCACTACTTCCATCAGAGATACCATCATTATCTTTACCACCACTACTACCCTTGCCATCATCATCTTCACCATCGCCATCACTTTTACCATCATCGTCTCGTAAGAGACTTAGATCGCCTTCACTACCACCATCACCATCAGTATCACCATCATCACTACCTTCACCACCACCAGCTGTACTACCACCACCACCAGAGGTTGTCATTCCTAAGACTTTAGCTACGCTCGCCCCTCCTAGACTTTACAAGATGGTAGAGGCCTGTCGTTGGTCTTTTGCTAAAGACGGTATCAATATTTGGAGGCACCAGGAGGGTGAGCCCAGATATGAGATGGGAAAGACTTCTATAGCTCAAATAAACCCAATCACCGTGAGCCTATTCACCATACTATCACTTTACTCGTTGTGAGATTGGTTCGTCATGATGATCGGATTGAGGAGATCCGCGACCACCAGAGAGAGATTTTGGTTGCGAGGAGTGAGTCTGATGTGAGGATTGAGATCCTAGAGTAGGAGTTAGAGACCGTGCGTAGCAAAGCAGAGGCTTTTAAGGCTCGATTGCAACAGAGTGAGGCTGACATACGAGAGCTCATGGCACACATCAAGAGATTAGAGGACCATTTCGGCATGTAGTCTACTAGATCTTTATCATTTTGTAGCTCCATAATTGTATCCTACTAAACTTGAGTAGTACTCGGTTGGTAGTGTTAATGAGAAACTTGTACTCTTTTATTCATGTAAAACGATGTACTAAGTATTAATCTATGTTGTTGGTTACGATTATGCTATTTATGATGTCGATTTATTTATGCCATGGTTGCTTTTATCTTATATCACTACGTGCCATGATTTTATCATGTTTATATGTTGTGTCTATTGTGTGTCGTGATGTTACTTTGGATGAAATCTCACTACATATTATATTTCTTGTGATTTTGAAGAACAATGTCAACTATAAATCAATGGATGAATTTCACGGAAATCGAGATGATTGTAGCCCATCGAGTTGCTAATTGTTAGCCTCAAATATTGATTCGAACAAGGAAGTTCGTTCATTAAGAATATTAGGACTCGGTCAATTTAATTAAGTAACGTTGTAATAGGCTAGATCGGGTAAACAGGCTCGTTAATGTAAGCTAATCGGTCACGTGTATCGGGCGAAAGCCCAAGTAATCCCGAGCCCATCCCGTAGAAATACCATAGGCATGAAAGCCTCATGGTTTAACTATAAATACCACTCTCCAAGGATGGAGAGGGTGTTGGTCTCATTTGTTTCACACACTTAGAAATCAACCATCTCTTTATTTTCTCTCTCTTGTTTCTCTCTCTAAAATTCTTTCATTATCTTCTCATCTTATTTTTCTTGTATCAATGGTGAAGTGAAGGTGATTCCGGGGTATGACATTTGGTATCACTCGCTACGGGTGGGTTTAGTGGTTTCGCTGTGTTCGATTTGAGCTTCTTCATTCAGCTTATTTTAGTTTCTTTAGGTTTGGCTTATATTTTTTTCTTTCTTTCCTTTCTTAGTACTTATTTGAACACACTCAAATCTGTATTGCGTACCAATGTTGGATTGCATCATAACATTTTGGGCTTACCAATCACAAATATTTTGGGTCCATTTCTATTGAAAAGTAATGAATCTTAATACTTTAAAAAACGTGTGTCATTGTTTTTCTTTTCTTTTATTACTCAAATCGTTTCTACTGTAGTTTCTTTTTCTCTTAACTTTTTTGTGGCTTATCTTGTTCTTTATCACCTTATTACGAGCGTATTGAGAGCTTCTTTGTCACGGGCTTATTGTGGGTTAAAAACAGCTTTTCAAAGCTTAGTTGAAGTTCTTTTCTTGGCTTATTGGTGTAAAGAGCTTATTAGCAAGCCTTTTAGTTGGCTTAGTTGTTTTTTTGAGCTTATTCTTAAGTTTTCTTTGATGGCTTATCATTCACGCGTTTGAAGATAAGGTAGAGTACATTTTGGTTTTTTTTTGCAAAAGACAAGAAACAGTACAACGTACGTTTTTGTTTGTGTGTCAGGCGACTTATACCACTCTGTATTGGGCGAATTATACGTGAGCAACATAGGGCAAACTATACGTGCTAGTGAAGGCGAAGTATACGTTTCGTAATAGGTGAATTATACGTTTGTGTGGGCGAACTATACAAGCTTCTTGAAGGCAAACTATACGTTTCATCTTGGGCGAACTATACAAGTTTTCTTGTAGGCGAACAATACACGTCTTTGGTGTAGGCAAGTTATACATATCCATTAGTCGAACTATACCATTTATACCATTTCAAGAAGGCGAACAATACCATTTTTTTGTGGGCGAAGTATACAACAAATGTAGGGTGACTTATACGTAAAAGAAAACCACAAGCGATTTATACAACACGGAAAACAAGTAAACGAGTTATACATAAGCATAAAATGAAAAAAACGTGTTCGTTCGTGTAGTTTTCGGGGTTTTAGATTCGAGTAACGGTTGATCGTGGGTCTTCTAATCTATACCATTGTGATCGTGATCCTTTTTCGATCATCGTGGTATATTTGCTTTCCATCGACGATAATCATACGAGCTCGCAAGAAGAAAAATTCAATCGTTGCATTTTTTATATATTTTGAAACGAAAAAGAAAGATAAAAAGAGGGAAACACGTTTGTTTTATTAATTAAAATTGGAAATTACAATTTCAGCCCCTAGACTTCAAGTCTACTTCACCATTCGTCCTTTAATGGTTTATTAATCCTCTTTGTTGAATAAGCTTTACACCGTTAGTCCCCAATTGTTAAAATTCAGCCGTTAGCCCTTCAAAGTGAACCGTTTTTGCACCATTCATCCTTACAACTTCATTTAACAACCGTGAAGCATTAAACTTGGATTTCAATTGAACCGTTAGTCCTTGTTTGTGTTTTAATCACCTGTTAATTATTTTAAGTTGCAAGTGTGTTCACCGTTCGTCATTTTAGCTGATTAATCGTTACAAAAGCTCAAGTTCTTCAACGACAACAACGATTTCAACATCAATTCATTATTGTTTTACGATTTCTTCTTGATTTTGTAAAATCCCGCAAAAGATACGATTCTTTTCTCAGTTTTAATCAAAGATTTGTAAAATCCCGTGAACGGTAATTGATTCCAATCCACAACAACAATCACTTTACCTACTTAAGATCCTACAAATAATTTTCACTTCACAATTCACGTTAAAATGGAAACAAAAGATACTTTATCTTCGTGTTCGGATTTAGATGAACAAGAGATACAACAACTGAAAAAGCAAGCAAAGATTTTAAAAGAAAACTCCTTGAACAAATTGAATGCACTCCACACAACAACTCAACATCTCTCAAGTTCCAACAACTTAATGTACTACACGTTTAGAGATGCTTTTCACCGACTCTTTGAGGCAGATAAAAGAACTTTCAGATCTGTGTTATCTCGAAACATACAAAATTTAGAAAGTCAACTCAACAAAGAAACACTTCACGAGAAGGATTCCAATTCTGATCTACGTGTGATCAAAGTGCAGTTTGACAAGTTCATACATTCAAAAGTGTTAGAGCCTTCCAATTATAATTCATATGATCTGGAAACAAGACGAGACTTCAAAGAGTACACTCACATGGAAGCTCAAACATTCAAGGAAACAATCATTCAAAACATGAACTCCATTGAGCAATGTATTGTTGAAAGAGCAAATCATGAACAAGAGCTTCAGAATGGGTTGAAAAGGTTGAATGAAAGAAAGTTGCAGATTCAAGAGTGCAAGGTTCAAGAAGTTAAAGCATCGGATGCTAGTTCGGGAGACAATGACTGCAGTAGGATTGTATCAGACAAAGGGAATGATCAAGGTTTAGAGAATCAAAGCAACACATCTGGTGATGACAACAGCAGGCCAAGGAATGAATGCAATGACAAAAGCACTTCTGGGGATGATACAGATATCAGACCTTCCTATGACATAGAACCAATGGTTGAGGTACCATATACTGCTGAATATAATGTGTTTGTTGTCGACACACAACATTTTGAGCAACCTGAATGCATTATTAACACACGTGTAGTGGAAAAGGTTGATAGCAATGTCATTCCTGAATCACCGGATATGTGTGATAATGATCCATTAATGACACATATGTTTTGGAAAAGGATGATAGCAATGTCACTCCTGATTCATTAAATATATGTAATAATGATAATCAAGTTGACTAAAATGCTGCAGAATGTGCTGATGAGCGTGCTACATTTGCTAATTTAACTCTAGATACAGAGGAAAACAAAAAGATTTTAAAGCAATTAAAGAAAGCAAACGCATCATTGACTCAAAACTGAAGGAGTGCAATTCTAAACTTGAGGAGTATAATAAAGCTCTGAGAGAGTCTACTAGTACTCGGGATAGCTGTCTAATTGCACTTCAGAACAAACAGACTGAGCTTGAGAAGTACAAATCCTTTAATGACCAAACAGTTGCTTATGACAAACTTCAAACAAAGTTAAATGAAACTTTAGGACTATTAGCTAGAAAAGACATTGACATAAAAGAGGGTTTAAAAACAAAAGCCTATGAAATTTCAATTGTCAATCAGAAACACATTGAGTTAGTCAAAAAGAGTCTTTTAACAAAGTTAGAATTTGAAGGTCTGCTAAAAGAGAAAACTAAGGTCATTTCCGATTTAAAGGTTAAGGAAGGGAAATACATTGACAAGATGATTGAAATGGACAAACAAATAAAGTTTTTAAATGAAATTCTTTATAAACGCAATCAGTCGATTCAGACCATTCATATGTTAGCACCCAAATGCGCAAAGTATAATGGTAGATCAACCTTTGCTAATCCAAAGTACCTTAAGATAGTTCAATCTGAAAAACAATGTTTGTATGAGATCCCATATGATACTTCTGATCCTACAAACAGATTTGCCCCTAATGGGGAAGAGACAGTGACTCTTGCAAATGAGAGTAGATTAAAATTGAATAAAGACACTGTGAAACCATATGATTACACATATGAGAACAGTCTTTATGAAATTTTTAAACCACCATCACAAACCTATCTTGATCAGTTGGAACACGCAAAAGAAGTTAGGAAGACAATGTGGAGAAAAACATTTGTTAGAAAAAAACCAAACATTGCTAAAAATGTTGCATTTCTACCCGTTTCAAAATCCATTAGTAAAAGTAGACAAGTTTACAACGAAATGACAAATAACATGAATCATTTTAGAACGATTTGTAAACAAGCTTGGTCTAATCATACTAATAATTCGTTTCATAACCCAACTGCGAAGTTTTGATAAAATCATTATTGATGCCTCTTTCGATCAAATCTATAAATGATAGTTATCGTTTTGTTCATGAACTTAAAACGGAAATGCATGAAGATCTTGAGTACGTTAAATCCCTTAAAAAAGACATTGACGAACTTGAATGTGAAAAGGATGATTTTTCAAACATTTATGATCTACTTCTCGAAGAGTGTGTGTCTAAAGATGTTATGTGTTCTTATTTGCATTCATTATCTGATTTAGATGAGATCACTGAATTGCAATGCTTATATCTTCATAAAATCAAAGAATGTGAATGTATTACATTAAAGCCTTTGAAACAAACTGAATTTGTTAACAAAGAAGTTCATAATATTCTGTTAAAAAGTTTTTCTAAACTTAAACAACACTCGATTTCTCTTGAACTTGCTTTACAAAAATGTCAAGAACAAATGAAAAATGACATAGTTTGCAAAGAAAACGCATCAAATGTATTTTGAAAAGAGCGTAAACAATACCATGAAATACAAGATTTGAAAGCTCAAATGCAAGATAAGAACATAGCCATCAGTGAGTTGAAGAAACTTATTGAGACGTTCAAAAGAAAGGGTGTGGATACTAATTTTGAACAACTATCTATCTTTGGAAAACCGCCTGTACGATCAATCAGAAATCATCCAGTGGTAAGACAACCATCTGCATATCAATCTAAACGATACCAATGTCCAAAAAGGCAGTTTGCCTCCCAGGTTGATGTGTCACATAGTTTGACAAAACCAGTCACTCCACACTCTTGGCCTCAAATGAAGGAATCATCTTTAGCTAAGCCAAATGATATGATTGCACCTGCCCCCTCTAGGAATCGCCCAAAGCATGTGTCACTTAAGTCACCTAGGGAATTTGTAGGTTCAAATGATATGGTTCATAACTACCACCTAGAGAAAGCTAAGAAAAATGCACAACTTTAGAAAGACAAAGATGTGAATGGAAAACCTAGTATGATTACTCCTGCTAGATTACCCAACACTGCTAATGGTTTCAAACCAAATCCTAGGAATTGGCAAGCATCAATGAGTAGTCGGGTTTCATACAAAGATGTTCACATAGGAGAACATAGGAAACAAAAGCCTTTCTTGAAGTCCAATGACTTGCAATGTCCTACATGCAAAAAGTGCCTTTACAGTGCAAATCATGATGAATGCGTCTTAGAATACCTCTTAAAGTTAAATTCTCGTGCCTCTGCACAGAAAAAGGATGCAAAATCCCATAAGACAACGAAGAGATATATGCCCGTAGAAAAGACAAGTGAATCTAAGAAACCAAAAAGACAGATCCCCACAGGACATAGGTTTTCAAACAAAAGGACCCCAACGACAAATGACGTTTAAACACAACAGTTCAGGCCTCGATCCTCAAAGATAAATGACTTTTGATCATAACAATTCAGAACTCGGAATTCATGACCACAGCAATTAACCGTCCAGTTCAAAGCTGGTTCCAAAAGTTGTTCCCTAAGCAGACAAGACAGCTACATCATGACAAGTGTTAGAATTACTATTCCACCATCACATAGCAATGTTGAGGACAACATGTAAATATTTTAATAAAAAAAATACAAAATTAGAAAAATAGAAATTTCTAAAAAGATCATTCTCGACATGTCTCTTGGAATCGATAACATTTACGTTCCTAGAAATGTCGATTAACATTGACACGGGTGTGTAAATGAAGTTTGAGCGAGAGTTTCAAATGCTTTCAAAACATGTCATTTCTAATTTTTCTGGCAATGGCTTATGTGCAAATATCAGTACATAACCCGGAATTCAAAGAAAGGAAAGTTTATCTTAGAAAGATAACTTATCCTAACAATGAGAAAATAAACTTTTCTCGGTCTTGAGCTGTTCTTACAAGACATTTAAAGTTTTGAACTCAAGAAAAGGATAGTGTACGATTCAGTGCGCTTACCCTTAAAGTTAGAAGAGAAGTCCTCTAACATTTGGTTTTTCAAAAACTTGAACACAATTTTTCAAGAATTTCTAAATGATAATTCATAAACTTCTAAAATTGTGTGTTCAACACTCGTTCGCTCACAAAGATTTCCAAGACAATTCTTCAATAATTGATGTCATTTTTAAATGAGATCATATTTGCAGGGGAGTTTTTCGAAAAACAAAGTTTTAATAAGTTTGGATACATTAACATGACAATTCTCATGTATTCAAAACATTACCAAAAAGTTAATTAACAACAACAAAGTGATAAACAAGAAACAAAGAAATTTATATTCTTTGTTTTGTTCAGTTCAGTCTCTTAGAAATATTCTAATTTTCAATTTTATATCTAAGATGACTCAGTGTTCTACCTCAATTTTATATTCATTTTACAACTTGGTATCATATTTTGGTGTCAAACATATGTAAAATTGAGGGGGAGCAAAAACAACCAAACCATTCATGCTAATAATATTTTCTCCCACAGAATTTTCAAGACATATTTTAAATCACGAGGTATTTCAAAAACTAAGTGTTTATTATTTAAAATAAGGGGAGAACATGTAATTAAAATATGATCTATTCGACTCAATGTGCTGAAGAAAAGGTTTTATGGTTCGATCTTATACCCAACAACATCTTAATTTCACGACGATTCTGAAGTCATAAGGTGGTTAGGTTAGGAATCAATCCTATGATCCAACCAGAACCGGAGGATCTACCCAAGGATAATCCAAAGTTAGAAATAGCAGTCCTTAGGTATGATTGGAGATGAATGTATATGGGAATAATGCCGACTAAGATTGAGCTAACACTGGAACAATCACAACAAGGTGTTAGTAATGACGTCCTGGTAAGCATTGAAGGCGTTGAAGAATGAAAAAGAAATGTATGGATAAAGGGTCTAAAGAAAGAAGCCCTCCACACAACTTAAGGCAGAAACCGGGTCAATACATATGCTGTCAGAATCACAAGTTGATTGCTGACATTGAAAACGACATCATGGACCCAGTGATGCAATGCACAACCCTTCCCAGCCATTCGGGTTTCTCTCAACAGAAACTTGTCTCATTTGTCACGGAGATACACACGTTATCTATTGACATCTCATTCCGAGATCGTTGATATTGAATAGGTGGCAATTCTTATTTGTCACGGAGATACACATAACTTCTATTGACTTTCCCACTCCGAGTTAGTTAATATTAAATAGGTGGCAATCTGCTCCAGCCTTCAATTACTAAAAACCAAAACGTACTAATCGAGTCTAGAGCCAAGAGATCAATCTCTTAATCTCGTTAGGACACATTTCATGACAAAAACTTGTTGAACATCATCATGTTCACAATCTGTTAAAAAGAGTCCTACGCTTTATCCTTGTGATATTGCTAGAACATCAGAGTGATACTTTTAGTACTTACAGTGATGATCAAAATCCTTTTTGAGCTAACTTCAAACAAGCTCTCGGTAGGTGACTTGTGAGATTCTATATGAATTGAACTTGTGACAACTGGACATCGCATTTTGGTCCAGTAAATGAATTGACGATCTAATCGTAAAGAAGGGTCGATTATCACTAACATAAACTTGCAGGTTACACGGTGGTGGTGGTGGTATCCTATTCCAGCGAAGGTTGATTCATTACCACATGCTCATGCTCAAACAGCAAAGACATACTATAAGCATCAAGATTCAAGAATCAAGAAAGCTCATGAATTAAAGACAAAGTCTTTCGTAAACTCTGATATTAATGATCTTCCTCAAAGATATCAAGATAAAGACTGTCAAGGGTGATTGTTAGCAAGCTTTCAAGATGATGCAAAGTATGAGCATGTTGGTCAAGTCACAAGATCGCAAGGTGGCGAAAACAATAAAGACAAGCAAGGATAAAGATTTAAAGATCTCAAAACAAAGACAAAGTCAAAAGTCAATGACAAAAGTTCAGGATCAAAGATCGCAAAGCATGAAGGAACAAGACTACAATGAAGACAAAGACAAAGACCAAGACCACATGAGCTTAACGACAAAAGCAATCTCATTGATCTCATGAAGGAGTGTCACAATGAACTCACTTCGGAGGAGATTGTTAGCCTCAAAATATTGAGCCAAACATGAAGTTCGTCCATTACGATTAATGGTCTCGGTCATTTAATTAAATAACGTTGTAATAGGCTAGTATCAAGAATCGAGCTCATTAGAGAATCTAATATTGTATATGTTGCGGGATTAATCCTAAGCAAATCTCGAGCCTGGTCCGAGTCAAATATCCTACACGTTTCATTAAATGTGTCGGGGTATATATACCTCTTTTCATTTTGGAAAAAAGGTTGGTTATTCATTTCTTGTAAAACTTCATGTCTCTAAAATAACCAAACTCTCTCAGTTTCTCTCTAACCTTTCTTTAGTTTCTCTCTCTAGAAATTCATCTCCTTTCTATTTTCTTGATCTGATTCATGGCTGAACTATGAAGTATATGTGTTAATCAGGATCCTACATAAGCCGAATCCACTTTTGACTTTTTTACATTAGATAGTCCATAATAAATCTTATTTCGATAATCATTAGTCATGTTTATGTTTGTTTTCCGAAAAACCCTTTTATTTTCTCACAAGTCAAGAACTTAAAATAGAACATATAAACATCAACTAAACTAAATAACATTTATTTAAACACACTTAACAATTAAGGCATGCAAATATTAAATATGATCCTAATTATCTAATAATTAAATAATGTATTTATTCACATAAGGCTTCTTCATCCAATGACTCCGGCCACATACATCGATTTAATCGATTGCGTAAGCCTTAAATAAATAAATACCATATTGCATAAAAATCTTTTAACTATTTTTAGGCCCCGTTAATTCAATAATAAAGGTCTTACCGAATTCTTGAATCATAGATCTTACCAATTAAGAAATTTTTTAAAATTATGTGAATCTTAATCATATTTAAACCAAATCTTTTTAACAAATTAACAAGATTTAAATATTTAATAATAATCCATGATAAAATTGCATTATTTTATCATGGATCTCCATTAACAATTAACAAAAACTTAAAATAATTAACAATTAATACATCAAGTTTTATATAATATTGCATACAACCTAGATCTCATCTATTAGTTTTATTAACCATCAAGATAAAATCCTTTTAACATAAAACGCCCACTGGGGCATTAAAATTAATCACGAAACTAATTTTTCCAATTTTTATTCCTTGTAATGAAAGATCTACACGATGGCTCGTGATTCACTGATTGGGTTTAAAGGAATCTAAATTAAACCAATTAATAACACAGTACACAGGGCGGAATTAAAGATCACATGTAGAACACATTAATTAACAAGGATATAAGATGTATACCTTTTAGCATGAAACGATACACCGCTTAAGGTAACCGTTAACACCGTCTTCTATATACGCGTGTGTATAACGTCACATGCGAAAACCCTCCAAGATCTAAAGCAAGATCTCTCTAAGTCGACACACATAATACGTTCTTAGCAAATAATAAAGTATGCTAGTACTAGTAGTGTTTTAGCAAATGAACACCACGACAATTGAATCTAATCAACACGTGAGCAAAAACCACCTAGTGATGGTGGTCGAACACCAAACAAACACCCTAAAGGGTTGTTTGATTTTGGTCGAGCAAACAAGGAACAAACCGAATCCCTTTGTGGGATATTCCGTCGATCGAGCACAAGGGAGAGGCACAAGGAGGATTTAGGGTTATTGATTTTCTAAAAAAACACACCATAATGAATCCTTAATCCTCCTTATATATCCTATATTACTTGGTGAATAAGTAACAAATCCCACCTCGACTAGGAGAGGAATTCTCGGCCGACTACAACAAGGAGGGGCAAACTGAACCCTTCCTTTTTCCTGGTTTTGCATATTAGTCCTTTACGTTTAACTTTTAAACATAAACTAATATTTCTTATAATCGTTTACTAAAAGCACTAATTAAACATTGTTTACATATTAACGTGTGCGTCCCCTTAGGCTCGAATAAATAATTCGGACATATATTATTTACGATGGACATATTCTAACAAATTCTCCCTTCGAGTTCATTCCACACAGTGTTAGGTTTTAACTATCAAATTGGACCTAATGATTTTAGTCCCCATTTAAGATTGCGATAAGACATTGCACTATAGATCATAGTAATTAATTGCATTCTTCCTTTCTAGTTGTTCACAACTATACCAATTCTCTTTTTGACCAGCTAGGCTTACCACCAAAACAACTCTACAATAATCTCAATTATTCAAACATGTTTTCTTTCATGCTTTCTTAGGTAGAATAATAAAATCAATTAGATGATTAGAGACACAAACCGTTCTTTGGGTCGACACCCGTACTTACCAATCACTACACTATACACGATAGGGTACATTGCTCTTTAGCGCGTAGGAATAGTTAAGGTAGTTAGGGTTTTATAAATGTAAAACTTGACGTAGTTTTATTTAAAAGAAATTACGCATCAAGTTTTTGGCGCCGTTGTCGGGGAACGATTTTTGTTGTTTTTGATTGTTTGATTGATATGTGTGTGTTCGATTGTGCTTGTATGTGTGCTTGAACCTTCTGTTCTTCTCCCTTTTCTGAGTGTTTGCATGATTGATTGACTGTTGTTACGGCCTAACATATATACAAAATTTTGTTTCAGACTTGGATATGGTGTGGCTTGGTAGTGCTTATTACGGCGTATTTAGGTCTGAAATACCAAAAATAGTTTGGGCATTGCTTGAACCTTAAAATTTTATTCCTGAGTCAAGTAATTGCCATTAATGTATGCTCCTCTTTTTGCTCAGTTTTATTACACATTTAATGCGCAGGTTTGTTAGTGTGCAGGATGAGCAATTATTTACAGGTTGAGGAGATGACATGAAGATTGGACATGTTTGGAGATGTCCAAATAAGCCTGTGATGGAGGCTAGAGTCGAACTTAACGACTCTTTATATAAACAAAAATCCCATCCTTTTAATTGTTTTCTGCATTTAGTTGGTTTCGTATATTTCTTACTTATTTTTTGCAGGTTCTAACAGCAAGGGGGCGGAATTTAAAGCCGCCTTTCCTCGTAATTGTATGGTAAGATTGCTGCCAATGGCAGCAATTACGGCGTAAACAATCTTAGTTACGCCGTAATCATTAAAATTGCGGCATAATTCTTTCCATGTTTACGCCGTAACTAGACTTAATCTAAAAAAATTAAATGGTCATCCACATGATTACGGCGTAACCCAATCCTTGGTTACGTCGTAATCCCTTCCTGTAAATCATTAAATCGTTTGAAATTTTACAAAACCATGTATATTGGTAAATGAACTTTGTGGGTATGTTCTCTAGAAACCCTCACGAGACTTCACTTGTCC
>BQNB010124836.1:0-19870 GCA_026074375.1 Tanacetum coccineum
CGACACAAAGTTGGCACAACTATGAGCCTATTTGCTTTATAGATGACATAGATATAATAATCTAACCAATCACACAAAAAATACAATATAACATGCAATCCCGGCCATACAGGTAAAGCAAAAAAAAACTATGTTCTGCAGCGAGAGAAATGCATGGCTGAGACTTATCTCTTTCATCACCTTCAAACACAAATTTGGTACTAAAACACCAAAGCTGCTGTGTTGGTGACATTTGCATAAAACTCGATTTTAATACCATCATATTTATTTTGGGGTTCTCAATTCAGATTTGTAAAAAACAATAAGCTCTATCTTTCATCTCCTTAAACACTCTTATATATCAACTCAGTTTCATTCATATCACTTCCATTTGGTGTGTTTGTATTAGCTTTACTGAAATTTAAAAAATCCAACAAAACTGACTCATTTGGACTCGCAAGGCTTATAGCTTTTCAGTTTTTGACAATAAAAAGCCACAAAACAGTGTATTATAATTTCTGATAAAAATAAGCAAAGCCAAACGCCCTAGATATGTTCATAATACTAAACATCAAACAGTTGTGACAACATAGTAACATCTAGTGTAGTAAAATGTCCAACATATCTACTAAATTAACATCATTAAGCTAAGATTAAATTATACTAAAATAAATAATATCAAATAAACTAACGGAATATAGGATTATACCAGCAAGATCCTCAGTTAGAGCACTCATATCGTCACATTACAGCCACATTCAAATCCCACGAGTTTATACCATGGGTAACAACCTGAATACATAACAAATAAATAATTCATAGTCAGTATCATATGACAAAAACTATAAAACAGCTAGTAGAAAACAGACGGGCCCTAATTATTAGACATTTTCATTTTGGAACTTATCGACTTATCCCATAAAATTAACCTGCGACAAACACCATCTTATACCCTGGAATTTAATCAAAGCATTCGTATTGTAGATGTTTGGATAAGCTTATCAGGTTATCAGCTTACAGAGATTTAGAAAACCTAATAAGCTTATTCCTGAGTCCCAAAGCTTTTAACCTTAGAGCTTATGAACATTAAGAAGCCTTAAAATCAAGTTTAAAAGCTCAGAAACGCCAAAAAGAATGAACTTATCAGATTATCCCATTGAATAAACTAATCGAAACTCCCTCTTATATATCTGCATAGATTCATTCCCAAAATTTCTATTTGGTAAATTTTAATTAGCTTATGAGCTTATCAGAATATTAAAAATTGAAAAAGTCGAAATACCTCACATGTGAGCTCATGGACTTAATATATTAAAACAAACTAATGCAAATAACCTATTATATATCAGCGGAGTTTCAAACCCATCATTTCTATTTGGGGTGGTGTTTGGATTTAGCTTATGTGCTTATGAACATATTGAAATTTAGAAAAGCCAATAAGCTTGTATGTGCAGATTAACAAGCTTATCCTTGCAGATTATGGAAGTAAGAATACCATAAATTCAAGCTAATAAGCATGTTCATCTCACACATCAAGCTTATCCATTTTAACAAGCTAATCCAAACATCAAACAGTTAAACCAATGAAGTAGTAACATCCAACAATTCACATATATCAACGTCATTAAGCTAATTAGAATACAGAACTATCAGCTTATTAAGATTTGAAGAAGCATATAGCCTCGTCACTATGAACATCACAGCTTTTCACCTTAGCACTTATGGGAAAAAACAAGCCATAAACCCAAGTTAATAAGGTATGACATCCCAAAGTGACGAGCTTATCAGCTTAGCTAGTTTGATAAGCTGATCCAAACACCCTTTTACATAACTTATTGATTTTTAAATAATCTTTTTATAATAAATTAACATATCCAACGATTCAACTATATCAACATGGTTAACCAGAAAGTAAATACAAAACTATCAGCTTAATAGGAGGATCTGAAAAAGCCAATAAGCTCAACTCTGTGAGCAAATAAGCTTTTCACCTTATAGCTTATGGCCAAAAATAAGCCATAAGCTCAAGTCAATAAGCTTAGTTGTCCAACAGTGATGAGCTTATCAGCTTATCCAGTTTAATATGCTAATATAAACACCCAGTTAATAAACTTGCTAATTTTATCAAATAATAAGGGAGTGTTTGTTTAAGCTTACGTGTGGACTTATAAGCTTATTTGATTTAGGTTTCAAATTTTTTGGCTTATTTTGAGACTTGTGGGCTTATCTTGTATAAGGTTGTTATATCATAACAAGCTTATATAAGCCAACAAGTCTAAAAAAAGCCTAAAAATTGGGGCTTATGAAATATAAAACGAAATCAAATAAGCTTATAAGCGCACATATAAGCTTAAACAAACGCCCACCAAGTAATACAAAAAGATAAGTAAGAACTAAATAAAAAGAAAATAGAAATATACCAATAGCATCCTTAGTTAAAGCAGCTGATTATATCTTGATGTCACATCCTTTTTAGCAACCTGAATACATAAGAGATAAATATAAGTTAATAATAATCATTTTCATATCACTAACACATATTACATACGGAGTATTCAAACAAATGTGTTTGTTTTAGCTTATAAGGTGTTTGTATTAGCTTGTTTAGCCAGCTTATGGGCTTATTTGATTTAGAAAAGTCATAAGTTGAGTTTTTAGAACTTATCAGCTAAAAAGTAAAAGCTAATAAGCACCAAAAGTGAGCTTATCGGCTTTTCCAAAATGAAATAAAGTCATAAGGGGGCTAATCAGGAGAAAGGTTATAAAAGAAAAGGTGAAATGAAATAAGCTGTTAACACCAACCTCAAATAAGCTTAAACAAACATCGGCTACCTTAAAGAAAGCTACTATGATAAGACATTGAAAGATATAGTTTGTGTTGCGTTTTATGGTTTAAGGTTTATGTGTTGTTTGGGTATTTATAGGGAAATAAAGGTCAAGATCTAAAATGAATCAAGGGTTAAAATACAACATTACCTCTCATGTTAAAATGAACATGAGAGGATCCTTATCCCATTGAAAAATATAGTTAGTGTTGCGTTTTATGGTTTAAGGTTTAAGGTTTATGTGTTGTTTGGGTATTTATAGGTAAATAAAGGTCGAGATCTAAAATGAATCAAGGGTTAAAATTAAGTGAGCTAAAGTACAAACGATTAACTTTTATTTGTATTCGTGGTCAATCTTTTTGGGATTTGAACATATGTGTTTTGTTGGTGGTCATGGGTTTGTTACGGATTAAGGAGTAAACTGTGTTAGTACAAAATTCGTGTTGGGCTTGGTAGCGTGTCAAATCTCTTATCTGGGTACGGTCCTTAGAATCAACGACTTGGATACCGTATCTTGTACTAGAGCAAGAGAAGTGATGATTTTTCTTTCTTTCCTGCAACAATTAAAGAGAAAACACCTTTAAGCCTTACGTGGGGACGGACCTCACGAATAGACACCGGCGTGAGAATAAGTATTCATGATAAGTGTCAGATAGAATAAGAATAAAAGTTACCTTTTGATGTAACATGACTCCTATTTATAGTGTCCTAGTACTAGGGTTTTCCCTAGTATATCGGTTACTTTAAATTAGTGGTCAGGCAGTGGGTCCCTTGTCGGATCAAGGGTCCCACGTATATCGTGCTTGCGGACGCGAGTAGATTCTTGTCGACGGTCAGAATATTTGTCCGCAGGAGGCGCAACTGTGCGGCTACGACTATATTCTCCCGCGTGCGTCTTTGAAAATACCGGACATGACCCTTGTTAGGACCAAGCATCCAGCTATTTGTTGTATTGGGGGGGCTAGGGCTCATATACGTATATTATGAACAAAGCCCAGTAAGCTTGGTGCCATAAAAAACCGTTATCAAGTCCCTCCAATTAGTTTAGCTTACTGTTTACGTGGTACAATTATAGCGTGCGTTGAGGCAATACTAGACTTAAGGTCCCGCTATCAAATTCTTCTTTACATTACATCCTTCTTTTTACTCCGCCCCGTCTTTTGTGCCAGTTTTTTGGGCAGTTTATCGTTGTTACGTGTACTCTTCCATGTCCTTTCATCTTCTGCATAATTGACCGTCTGGGTCCCCACATCCGCTGTTATCATTATCTTTTTTACTATGTGTTTCGCGCCGTTGATTGGGAGTGTCTGGCACGTGTCCGTTCATCCTACCTAACCAAAAACTTAAATATACCAAGGGTAACATATTCGATTCGTGCCTTTAACTGTTTCCTTTTTTTCATCTCTTTCACTCTTGCGCCATGCTGATAAAATTTCAAGGTTTTTTACCTAGTTGCATAGTCTCTCATGTTCTAGTCCTTTTCTTCTTGATTTTCAGGTTTAATCTCTTTGCTTCTCCTTAGTATGGGCAGTTTACATCTATCAAATTGTGTGCTTACACAAGAACACCTTTATGCTATTTGATTCTAAATAATTTGTTCCCTAGGAAGTCCAACCTCAAATGCCAAGCTCCTGATGCTACTAGCATGAAAGACCAGCTGATAAAGTTGGAATGTACACCCGATTCATTGATTATGCCAACTATCGCATTTCCTATTTTATCCTACCTTCTTGTGTCTGTTCTCCACCCATTTTCCTCCCCCCGCATTTCCCATTTACCACCAATTATCCTAGTTGGATCTGCCAAGGTTTCCCCATTTTGAAATCCTTGTGCCGTGGGTGTGGTAATATTGAACCTGATTTCAGTTTGTTACGTTATATTTATACACATAATACAAAACCAGGATGTTTGGGTTCAAACTAAGCGTCCCAATTCTTGCCTTCTATTCCAAGAATTTAAATTCGTGAAGATTGGAATGAATCTTTTTTCTGGTATGATTTTGTGGTTCCTTTCCTGCCAAATGCTGCTCGGTGTAATAGTTTTTGGGTTCCAATATAGCAAAGGATCGAGCTCCCTGCCCCTTCTGAATATAATTGAGCATTTAATGCCCTTATTGCTCTACGCAAGCCTCTCCCCTCTCTTCCGTTTCCTTAGGTTCCCTAGGAATTTCTTTGTTGGAGTTTGCATAAAACCGGAATTAACCTTCTGAATAAAGTTAGTTATCCCCGCTTGAGATGAGGCGTGAGAGGTGGATTTCTTCTATCCCGTATGCACCTTGATTATTGCTATAGCATTTTTCCTACTTTTTCTTACTTTTTTCCTGTTGTTTTTTTTTTTAGTGATGGAATTTGATTGCTTTCATTCGCACTGCGATCCCCCGTAAGGTAAAGGATTGTTTTGAGAGACCCAAGCGAAGGTGAAGACCAATTGTTTACTAGTGCAAAACACCGCACCGTGACTTCTGCTTTCGACCTTCGTGCTCTTCCTCCGGAGATTTCGGCCCATGTGGAGAGGGAATTTGTTGGAGATACAAGTGTGGCGTGATGGTGGAGATCAGGTTTTGATTCCGCCGTGGGCCAGGAAATTGCTTGAGCCATCTATGCCCTTGCCGCACTGGCTGAAGCTAACCGTTCCGAAGGCCCCACGTTCGAAGAAGAAGAGGGTAAACAATTACAGTGAAGGGCTCGCACTGTTGCTCCCCATCCACCCAAAAGACAAAGGACCATTATGGACGCTGGAGTTTCCGTACCGGAGGTAAGATCTCATAGTGCTTTAATTAGGTTGCATCAGAATCTCTGCTAAACGGTAGAGCAGGTGGTTTCCAGCACTATTCCTACCTAACCCTTTATTACAGGTCTTCCGTTTATCAGCTTCGCCTTTGGAGTGGGGTGGAGATCCGTACTGACTCCGTTGACTGCCTTCCCGTCGAACCATAGGCCCTTTCTAAAGGTTCTTAATCCTCTCATCTGATTCATAACACATCACTCAGCGCTAAATTCCTGCGGTCCAGAATTTTGATTCTCTTGTCAGGTCTACTGCTCCGATTATGACTGAGGCTATTACTGTTGCTACCACGGTGGCTATTCCTGCTGACATTAGCAAAGATAAGAGTGCTCCGCATCCGTCCGTTTTTGGTTCTTCAAGCTCATCTGAGAAAACGGATCGTACTCTTAGTCTTTTTACGGGGAGATCGGGTAGTGGTTTTGATGCCGGGAGCATCCGTGTGAGGATGTTGTAGGTGCCCTAGGTTCAAGAGGAAAATATGTTCCTCTGAGTGGACGGTGACCAAGGGTTTTGAGATGAATGACGGGCATTTGTGTGCCAACATGATTGATCACTTCACTCCTCCTGCCTTCTTCAAGACTGTCCGCGGGATGGAGCATGAGCAACTATTTACTGAGTTTAATGTGTCAACCGCACGCAACTTGAGTTTGAGCTCTGAAGTGAGGATGCGTGCGGAGTACAACATCTTGGAGAAGAGGAAATGGAGAACCCTTGCGGAGGAGAAAAGCACTTTGTTGGAGGCGAAAGACAAGGAGATTGAAGACTTGAAGTCTCAACTTCTTAGGGCAAGGGAGGAGTCCGCGGAAGTGACCCAACTCCGTGCTCAGGTATCTGGTCTCGAGGCCACCGAGAACTCTCTTCGAGGGGAAGTTGCTTCTGCCAAGGACCGTAACACTCTTCTTGAGCAAGAATGTGATTCTTTAAAGCTGAGAGTGACGGACCTTGAGTCTGCTATTGTTGACAAAGATCATAAGCTTTCTGAATTAGGAGCGTCTTCTTCTTTCTTGAAGTCTCAGAACCAAAGTCTTATTGACCGGGTATGGTTTTCCATCCTTAACTATTTTCTTCATAAATTTGTGTTTCTCCGTGAGAAGCTGGAGATGTATGAGGGGCTCTTGAAACGGTTAGAGGAATATCAAGATGAACTTATGGAACCCCTCAGGACTAGATTGGCCGAGATTGATACTGATTTCACCCGGTGTTGTATGCGCTTCCAAGAGAATTTCCATCCGCACCTCCTCAACGTTATTGCCGGGCGGAGATGGTTACTGACTCATGGGATGAAGCTTCTTATGGTTAAGTGCCTTAATTCGAATGAGTACATGGAGGCTCTTGGGCATGCTTTTGGTCGTGCTATAGAGAAAGGGATGCAGGAGGGCCTAGCCGCGGGGATTGAGCATGGGCAGGCTGGTAGATGTTTGACTGATCTTGAGGCTTATATTCCCTCTGCGGAGGATGATTTTAATTCTGCCATCCGCGAGCTCCGTGACCTTAACTTTCCGCTTCTTCAAGAGCTTTCCACTAAGAAGGATGCCAGTACTTGGGATATTATGGATCTTCTCCGTTTGGATGACGCCGTGGCTGAGACCTTAGGCATGACCGATCTTCAACCCGATGCAAGTCAGTTAATGGTTCCTGTCCATCATAAGCAGGATAAAGTCATAATTGGGAGCCAAGCCTTGTCTGTTGCTTTGGATATATGCCGTGGGCGAGTGGAGAAGATGGAAAGAAATCTTATTGAACGTCTCCCCTTTTTGAAAGGTGTATTTGCGTCCATTGATGATCCTTTATCCGCTGAGGCTTTGATTGAACCGCCTGCTGAGGTTCCTGCTACTAACGTGTTATCCACTGTAGTCATTGTTCCTCCTGCTGATCCCTCCGTTTCTGTTGAAGATTACGACAATCCGGATTCAGCGGATGTGGTTCCGGAGAACGTTATCCTAGGTTCGGAAAGTGAAGGAAAGATTAATGCCTCATCCGGAGATGGCCTAACGTTTTCTCAACTGGATGAAGAAGCTCGGGATGCTGTATTATAGGCATGTTTGTTTTTCCTCCTGCGGTCGCTTGTGACCTTGCAATATTTTTTGTAATAGTGTATACCGCGGCCGTATGTGGCCTTTTTTGTTGCGGTACTTTTCATGTAACCGGCTTTACAACAATTTTTAGATATATCCGTTGTATATAAATGTTGTTGCTATCTTTTTATATCACGTGTGATATTTTTATTAGGATAGTCTTGTGAATATTTGTGGGTTATTCTCCCGGCGCCGGGCTTGCAATACCTCTTACGTGCCTGAGCTAATTTTGAGGTTGCTCAACCTTTATTATACGGGATAATATTTTTGTGGAGCATGGCTCCGTGCAAGCATGCTTTAACAATTAATATAACTTTGCAAAGTAAAGATAATTTAAAATTTAAAACTTGTGAGGGTAGCTAATCCCCACTTTTTCATTGAAATTCAAAATATGCAAACAAATACAAATATTGCCCTTCGGAGCATCATGTGCCGGGCGAATTCTTACATTTCATGTATATAACATTTTTTGAGATTACAAATGTTCCACGTTCTTGGCATGTCATTTCCTTTGCGGTCTTTTAGCTTGTAAGCCCCCTTTCCAAGTGATTCTTTAACTTCGTATGGTCCCTCCCACTTGGGTCCAAGTTTACCTCCGTCCTGGGCATGACTTGCTTCATTGCTGCGGTAGACCATTTCGCCCGGTTTGAAGCTTGTTCCGCGGACTCTTGAGTTGTAATACTTTTCCATCTTTTTCTTGCTTTTTGCTTCTTGTATGGCTGCTTGCTCCCTTCTTTCTTCTATCAGGTCTAAGTTGATCCCCAAAGCTTCGTTGTTATTAGCCTGATCCACCTCCGTGGTCCGAAGTGTTGGCATGCCTATCTCCGCCGGTATGACAGCTTCCGTGCCGTATGTTAACGAGAATGGTGTTTCCCCGTTACTTGACTTGATCATTGTACGGTGAGCCCATAGGACGTGCGGAAGTTCTTCCAACCAATCTTTGCTTCTTTCCTCAAGCCGTGCTTTTATTCCTTCCCCTAAGCTTCTATTTGCTCTTTCAACTAGACCATTTGCTTGTGGGTGTGCTTGTAGAGGTGTTTCACGAAAGTCGAAGCATAGACGATGTCACAGTTACTCACACAATCTTGAATGGATTATCACGGAACTGTTTTCCATTGTCTGATATAATTTCCCCTGGTAGGCCAAATATGCAAACAATGTTGTCCCATACGAACTTCTTTACTTGATTGCCGGTGATGGTTGCAACGGCCTTTGCCTCGATCCATTTAGTGAAATAGTCGATAGCGACAATTAAGAATTTGACTTTACCCGGGCCTTCTGGGAAAGGTCCGGCTATGTCTATCCCCCACTTATAAAATGGCCATGGAGACGTGATGGGAGTCAAGTTCTGCTGCGGATTCCTTTTGACGGGACGGTGTATTTGACAGTCATTGCATTACCGTTATCAGTTCGTGCAACCATATGCAGTTGTTGGCCATTGAGTAACCTGTTTGGATTACATTGGCGACCACAGATCTAATGGCCGGAATGCATGCGCACGACCCCTTCATGTATTTCCCTTAGGAACGTAGTTTTGGTCTTGGAGGTGTCGCGACGCACCGGAGCCATGGTCCTAAAAAGGACTTCTTGTATAGGGTTCCATTGATCGTGGCATACCTGACCGCTTTCCGACGTACCGCTCTGGCCTTCTTTTTATCCTCCGGAAGGATTTCTTTCGTCAGGTACTCATATATGGGTGTCATCCATGTGTTACCTTCTTCTTCTACTACGTCAAGAATTTCCTTTTCATTTATGGACTTATTCTTTAATTTCTCCACAGCACACTGTTTTGTTAAGATGCGCGAAGCTTGTGGACGCGATCTTGCTCAGGGCGTCTGCTTTCTTGTTTTCACTTCGTGGTATTTGTTTGATGGAAAATTCCTTGAAGCATTTTGCGAGTGTTTTTACTTTGTTCAAGTACTGAACCATGCCTGACTCTTTAGCGACGTAAGAGCCGTTAACTTGATTGGCCACAAGCCTTGAGTCAACATTTGCTTGCAAGTTTTTTACACCCATTTGCTCTGCGATCCGGAGACCGGCTATTAGTGCTTCATATTCGGCTTCATTGTTAGTGGCCTCGAATCTAAACCTCATGGCATATGTAAATTCTGCCCCTTCCGGATTTGTTAGTATTAGTCCTGCCCCGGAGCCGTCTACGCAGGACGAGCCGTCTGTGAACAATGTCCACGGCTCCGGTAGTACTTCCGGTTCTGCCACGAGTTCGTCCGGAGACTCTTCTTCCGGTCGTTCCACAATAAAATCTGCCAATATTTGGCCTTTGATTGCGGTCCTTGGTCTATATTGGATGTCATATCCTTCTAACTCGAACTTCCACTTCAGCATCCTTCCGGATATTTCCGAACTTGACAACAGTTGCTTTATCGGTTGATTCGTTATTACAACGACCGTGTGTGCTTGGAAGTATCTTTTCAACCGTTTACTTGCACTGAGCAAGGCTAACACCAACTTTTCCATAGGAGTATAGTTGACTTCTGGGCCTCGTAGAGTGCGGCTTACAAAATATACTGGTATTTGCCTGCCTTCTCTGTCCGTCATCAAGACCGCACTAATAGCTTCTTTTGCTGCAGCCAAGTAAACTGATTAATGTCTACATTTCCCTTGGAGCGTTCATTGTGGGAGTTCTGCAATAAGATTTTTCATGTAGCTTAGAAGGCCTCTTCGGCTTCCGGTGTCCATTGAAAATCGCTCTTTTTGTGCATTTTTTCAAGGTTTTGAAAAAAGGTAACGATTTTTCTGCTGATTTTGACAAGAATCTGTTTAAGCTTGCTAACTTTCCATTTAGCTTCTGCACGTCCTTGATGCATCTCGGAGATGGCAAGCTAAGGACTGCGTCTGCTTTATCCGGACATGCTCTCAATCCGTTGGTGTTTACTTTGTAACCTAAGAACATTCCTTCCTGCATTCCGAAGGTGCACTTCTTTGGGTTCAATTTCATGTTTATCTGTTCGAAGTTTGAAATGTTTTCCTTTTATGTCTCGGATGATTTTCTCTCCCGGGAGGCCTCTTTATAACCAGGTCATCGACATATACCTCTATGTTACGTCCAATCTGCCTTTGAAATGCCTTATCCACTAAACGTTGATATGTTGACCACGGATTTTTTAGACCAGAACATGGCACTTAGAAAAGCATAAATATCCCTATGGCATGTTAATGAACGCCGCGTTTCATCTCCTCCACTTTTTCCATCGTAATTTGGTGTACCCCTTGCATGCATCCAAGAAGCATTTGAAGGAATCCAACACAGAGGGAGCTCTACCTTCCTGTCTATTTCTGGTAATGGTAAAAACATCTTTGGGGCATGCGTTTGTTAAGAGCTTTGAAGTCTACACACATTCCGCCATGGTTTTCCGTCATGCTTTTTGACCATTACAGGATTAGGAGCCAACTGTGATAAGGACCCTATCATTATTCTTTCTGGCATCCACTAATTTTCCACTCTCTTCTTGATACCTATTTCTTTCCGGTGCCTGTCCTCTTTCTTTTGCCTGACTGTGTGAAAACCCTCCCGTATTATCAAGCGGTGTTCTGCAATGTTCGTGGGATACCGTCAATCGCTGGCTTCCAGGCGAAAATATCCAAGTTTTGTTTGAGCAAGGAACATAGTTCTTTGCGTCCTTTTTCTGTTAATGTTGATCCTATGGCAACTGTCTGTTCAGGGTACTCCGGGTGGATTGCTATATTTATTTTCTCTTCCAGTACCTGGTTTTCTGCGGTTGATTGGATGCTAGGTCCGGAGATCATAGCACATTCCATGGGAATGACTCTACTACTCTGTAGCGTTACCGTGCCGCCTTTAACGGGAAATTTTAACATTCCGTGTGCTGTGGTGGACGGGCGCGGATTTTCCTTATGCCCGGCCTGCCTATAATTGCATTGTGTTGGGATGGTGATCTGATAACCATGAAGTTCATCCATGCGGAGGTGGAGTGTACTTCATCACCTATTTTTACTAGCAAGGCTATCTGGCCCAGTGGCCAAATGGTCTCTCCACTGAATCCGATAAGGTGAGTGGTGGCCGGAACCATTTGATCCCTTATCTCTTTGCGGAGTTTTATGAAGCAATGTTCATACAAGACTTCTGAGGATGCCCCGCCGTCAATATATACCCTATGCACAAAATGTCCGCCCATTTCGACTTCGATGATCATTGGGCCCTCCGTCCCGTCTTCTTCCCTCAGAGGTGGAAAAGACATTGCCGTCTCCGGAGAGAAGCTTTGGGTAATCCTGGGCTTGGTCACTCTTTCCCATGGTTGGATCATTAGTATAGTCAGAGGTTTATCCTTTCCGGACGCTTCCCCTTTTTTCGGTGCTTTCGTCTTGTCGTTCTGTTTTAATTCCTTGATGAATTGCGACAATTTTCCGGCCTTGATCATTTCATCTATTTGCTTTCTCAGCTGCATGCATTCGTTCGTGTTATGTCCCGTATCTGAATGAAATTCGCAGTATTTGTTCGGATCCCTTTTTTCACGGAGTTACCATTGGTGGTTTGCTTTGAACTTTCTTTTTCCAGAGTGAAAATTTCTTTTCTGGCGTTTGGTGGAGTGAGTGAGAATCTATCTGGCTTACGATCCGGTCTTTGTTTGTTTTTGAAGCCTTTCTTGAAATTCGGTTTGTTCCCCCCCTCTGACGATTTCCATGATGAAGATGCTTTTCTCTGGCCGTGACTGAGTGCAGCAACTTCCCCTTGTAGGAAAGACGTAGTCATTCTATACATTTCGTCCATAGATCTCGGAATTCTTTCATATAGACGCTTGATTAGCCCAGGATAGGTTATTCCGTGCATAATCCCGGAGATTCTCATGCACTCCGGAGCTCCTTCTACGTCCAGAACTTCTGCCTTATATCTTTCCATGAAGTCTTCCGTAAATTCTCCGTCTCTTTGCTTGATGTGATGTATCTCCACCGATCTTGATGTCTTTATTGCTGAAGATAGTTTTCCCCAGAACGACGTCCTCCGATCTCATAGCTATCGATCGACTCTTTGGTAGCTTTGTCAAACCAAACACTGGCTTCCCGGTGACGGGTTTGAGTTACATGTGACACCATAGTCTGCTTTGCCCCAACCTTCTGATTTTGCGGCCAAGATTGAAATAAACTTTTAAGATATCCTCCGGATCTTCCCACTTCCATCGTATGTTTTTGACATGGCGAAACAATACAAATAATGAGAAAAGGGAAGTGAGTAGAGAAGGAGCAAAATCCCTAGTCCTTCGTAGACTAAAATGCCGGATCCGAGGTGTGAAAGGATTTCTTTCCTCACATGTCCAAGGCTGGGAGAGATCATCTTCATAGGTGTTTGATCTCTGCCTTCTTGACTTAGATTTCTAGTGACCCCCTTCACTATCTTCACTTTCTGAATATTGGCTAGTCGTACGAGATACTGTTCCCTTTTGTTGACGCCTTCTTGCTTCTACTTCAGTTCTTTTTGCTTGGAGACTCCGTTGACGACTATCAGGACGTGCGGATGTAGCTGGCTCCTTTATTCCCAACCTATTAAACACGCCTCAATCTTTCCGTGGCTGGAGCCGCGGTGAAGGGGGATATGTCTCTTGTTAAGCTTTAAAACACAACCGTTTGGTGAAGGCTCGAGAATACCTGCCTCCGTGCCTTCTTCTGGGTTCTGTTCTGGCAGTTGGTGTCTTGGATTCAGAGTAGTGCGATTCTTCACGGCTTCTTATCTTAATTCCGGACTCTTCGCCATAGATCAGTCGTGCTTTCACCGCGTTGAGTTTGTCTTTCTGCTCTTTTTCTTTTTGCATCTTTTCGGCGATGAGCGGCAAGAGTTGGTGATAATTTTTGTCGCACATTTCCCTAAGAACCTCATCAGACATAGGTTCCTCAAGACCCTGGGGACCATTCCTTCCCCCTGTGTTCCTCACGGCGGACGTGGGATTGTTTGTGATTTGTTCGTGAGTGCTCATGGTGAGTTTTTTTTTTAGAGAATTGTGGTTGCGTAAGCGTCCCACGGATGACGCCACTTGTTAGTACAAAATTAGTGTCGGGCCTCCAAATGACTTGAATGCTTGATCTTGTACTAGAGCAAGAGAAGTGATGATTTTCTGCACAATTAAAAGTAAACCGTTAGCCTTACCGTGGGGACGGACCCCACGATTAGACTCCGGCGTGAGAGTAAGTATTCATATTGTCAGAGTATGTGTCAGAGAGAATAAGAATAATTGTGTACCTTTTGGGATGTATTATGGTCCCTATTTATAGGTGTCTAGTACTAGGGTTTCCTAGTATTTCGGTTACTTTAGTAGTGGCAGGGGTGGGTCCCTTGTCGGGCAAGGATCCGCACCAATCGTGATGAACGGACGTTGTCTTCTGCAGACGGATCGTCCTATAGGTGGATCCGCGGACGGATTGTTTATAATTGGATCCGCGGACGGATCACAAGATTTGGGGCCGAGGCCCACGCGAGATTGGGTTATACTATGGCCCGTTATTGTCAAGTTTAGCCCCAAAAGGCCGAGTGATAATGTGGCCCAAGCCCATAGGCTTAGTACATCTAGTATACGTCATCATCAAGTCATTGCTCTAATGCAATAAAAACTTACAAAAGCATTTCGATTATTATTACTTTATTAGTGTGAGATGATTGTTTTAATCAAGTCATTCTTCAAAGACTTGCATTCACGATAGCTGTTTTTTTGTTAAAATGAAGAAAACCTAACTAGTTGTTTTTCAAACATGCATTGGTGTTGCTTTTGAGTTTAGACACTTCAAGCTGATTAATATTTTGGGTACTGTAATGTAATATTTTTCAAAGGTTATGATATTTAGGCCTAACAATGAGACCTAACAATAGACCTACATCATTCACTTTTTGACAAATGTAATACACATTTTCTCTTTTATCATTTCTTACCAATCAATTATTCAAATTAACCAATCAAATCTTTAGATCTATGCTTAGGTAAATTTTAGGCATACAAATCATTTTTATTTTCAGAAATTCAATCAGAACAACTTTGCAAAGAATTCGTTGCATTATTTAGTAACCGACATAATAAAAGCAAAAAGGCATGTATTGACTTGGAAAACTTGAAATAAATAGAACATTAATCTCTTTGAAATTTTTGGAGTACAGTTGTACGGATGATCTCCTTGAATTAGTCCGCAATTTCTGCTCCACGTAATACATTCTTAATTTCTTCATTTTTTCAATTTTTTGAACACTCATTTTTTCAATTTTGATGGGATGTTTTTTTGTCTAATTACAAAAAAATGATAGTAGAACATTGACAAAACATGAGGATGGATAACAACTTCGATGTATTTTAGAAAAATCATAAGTAAAAAGACAATTTTGTATTAATGAATTCAACCACAACTAACAGCTTATAACAAAACTTCATATAAGACAACAATAGAACAATAATACATAAAAAAATATATCAAGTATAAACTAGTACGATCAATAAGCCTTATTAAGCTAACTTATTACTATCAATCATTTCAAGTTTTTAGAAATAATAATAAAAATAATAATAATAACCTATTTTGAGAATTACAAAATGAAATAACCATTTGTGTACACCCGTGTCTTTGGCATATAATCTCTATGATTCTTGAAAAAATGATATATGCATTGAACCATTTCTTAAACCAAAACAACCACATCAAGGGGAAGTTTTTGTTACAATGTTTTGAACATTTTGGATATATGCATTTTTTTAACAGCAGACTGTATTAGACAGCCAAGCAAAAAAATGATGATGTAATTTTCGTATCTGTATATTATTCATTACTTTTTCGAGTGTGTTAGAAGTTTTTAGCTCATCTCCTTTTGTTGACAAATAATTAGTTATAAACAAAAGATTTGATTTGATTTTTATACAATATTACTCAACCAAGAGACTTGATGTACAAAAAGGAAGTACAAAATTTCCACAATTCGTGTTGAAGATTGACTTCCGGATTATCTTTCACGCTCGCACGTTACGGAGACCTTCCAAAATAATTAAATTATCAGAACTTGACTAGTTTAATTTATTTTAATCTAGACATTAATATAGTTATCGAATCTATTAAATAGTTTCATGACTTTCATCTATACAAATCATGCCACCTCACCCATCATTGTGGCCATTCCCATAATCAATACAACTATTTGTTCTAAGTACCATTTTGCATACCACTTTCAATCCAATATCTTAAAATGACACAAAGATCGTGAGAAAGGAATAACAATTTTCTTACACTTGTTGATCGTGTATGGTTTAATCCACATGTAGTGATTAACCAAAAGATGTTGCCAGGATTTGAGATATGATATTTCTATCATTTTTATATTTGAGAAACATAATCACGATGTTTAGTAATCTGAAAATAGTTTTGTTAAACGTAGCCTTGAGATTTATGTTTAAGAAACAAAAACATGCATAACTACTCGTGGTACATAAAGTCAGTTGAGAGAAACTTGGTTATAATCAAAGGTAGAAACAGTTGTCTAATTACTTTAAACATAACCTTTATGGTTACGTTTAGCAATTTTCATTTGGATATCACCACCTTTCACTCTAATCTTCATTGTTAAATTAATATGAGGTAGCCATCTATACTAGTCTTCGAGAATCGAATGCTAGTTTTCTTTCTTAGGCATCGATATCCTGTCTTTGGGCAAGTAAATTACAACTTTATATATGTCTACGTAAAATTCAAAACAAGGTTTAAGAACGTACTTGTCATTCGTACGTAAAGCTTAGATAAAGGTAAAAGTACATACTCATTTAACATCCCAAAATCAGTAGTGATGAACTAACCCTTAGATTAATTTCTCATGTAATGAGTCCAAAAAAAAGTGTAGAATTGCCCATATATAGCCAAATTCATTTTCGTGATGCCACTTGGTTACTCCAAATTATAAGTCAAAATAGACTATAAATTCAATTAAAGCAGGCCCACATTCATTTTTTTTCCAAAGAAAAAGTCTAAAAGTTGACTTTCGCTAAACATTCCCTCTATAATCCGTACAATATATATGATGGAAATGCACACAACTAACTCCACCATCCATTACACAAATTATCTTTCTTTCTATCAAGCACAAAATGTTGGGGAAGAAGATAGGTTCATTCAAAAACCTAGCCAAGATGGCTAAGATACGAAGTCGCAAAGAATCGCCACAATCCGAAAGGTTACTCTCAGATGGCGAAGAGGAAAAAAGTTCTTCGCCATCTAGCAAAACCCCAACGGGTTCTTTCACGCTTTATATAGGGGAGGAGAGACGTAGGTTTGTCGTTCCTATGGGGTACTTGTCTCACCCATTGTTCAAAATGTTGCTAGAGAAGTCGTCAGAGGAATTCGGATTCGGCCAAAGAAATGGAATAGTTTCCATGTAGGTCAATTGCATTACCGAGGAGATGGTAAGTGTTATAGAATCATGTAATGGAAAATGTGATTTGAGTCATTTGGTCGAGGAGCTTGTTTAGAGTGATTTATGTACCTAGAAGAGTAAATAAGTGGTCTAGCATTGGTGGCACTTTAGTTTTGAAAGGTGTTGGTCATAATTTTGATACAAAATAGTTTCTCCAAATGATGTCACTCTATATTATATATAGCGGGAGGATGTCAAACACTCAATTTGTTACGAAATTCCTCAAAAAAAGTCGGAGGAAGAAGGCTCTTAGTAAATATATCAGCATACTGGTAACGATATAACACATGAAGAACACGAACATCACCTGTAGCAACTATGTCACGAACCAAATGAATATAAGAGAGCCAGGTATCATAACTTGGCAACACCAAGTTTTTGCTGTCACATCAGCGCCACATCAACATAACACCAACACCAACACCACTCCCCTAATCATAACACCAAATAACACCACTCACCTTTTTATTTTCATAAAACCCCCTAAACAATTATTTCATTATTTTAACAAACTAACAATTTCATTCATAATTAAACATACAAATTACATAAAAAAAACACATTACGAAATTAAAAAAAAAACATTACGAAATAAAAAAAAACATTACGAAAAAAAAACTACTCGTCTTCGTCGCCCAAATCATTTCTCATTTTGTTTTTGATTAATTGTTTTTGCTTCTTGATCCAATAGGCGTCGTCGTCGTCCAAATCCTTGGTGCTAGTAGCTAGAAACCTCAACTCCTCCAACCGCATTAGTGTGCGGTCTTTTTCGGCTTGAGCTTCGAAAGCCCTTTCAGCGGCTTCCCGTTTCAGACGAAGCTCCTGCTCCATTAACTCCCCGAATTGGGTTGACGCGCTACTTCCATTGGTGCTCGCCGTGGCGTCGGGTTTGGTTTTCTTGGCGGGCCGTGGTTTGCCGGCCGGACGTGGTCGTGCATCGTGACCGAATAGATCCTCTTGGGTAGCCCCAAGGACGTCTCCGGTTAAGTCAACTTGTTCGGGTGCGTCCCATTTCGGGTGGAATCTCAAAACGGCTCAAGCATCTTCTTGAGAAAACGCGACCCCTTTATGCTCGTCACGGTAAATACTTTGAGCCCGTTTCAAATAATCCACATCGTTTTCGCCACTTTTCCCCAAACGTTTGGCCCGTTTGTACGCGGCGTTGAACTTTTGGCAATTGTTTTTTGACTTTTTTCTTGCGACGCCTTTTTGGCGAATCGACTTGTGAGGTTGAGGTGAGTGTTTCGGAAGTGTATGAGTTGAATGATGGTGGTTGGGAGTGTGTGTAGATCTGGAATTTCACGTTTGACTTGTGATGTTGATTATCGGAAAAAGCTTGTGCTGTTCTTGTTGGTATTGTTGAAACTGTTACGGCGTCATCAACCCGGTGGAGGAGATTCATAATAACCGTTGTTGGGAAATTTTGGACATTTTTTTTATTGCTAAAAAGATGTATGTTTGTATTTGAAGAGTGGTGAATTTGTATGTGATTTTGTATTTGGTAATGTGTTGTATATATAGTGAGTTGAGTGAGGGGGGTAAATGAATTTTTTTTTTTTTTAAATCAGCCGTTTTAGGGGGTAAATTGAAAAAAAAAATTAATTTAAAAAAAAAAAAAACTAGCCGTTGGGGGGGGGGAGGGGGGTAAAATGAAACTTTTCAAAATTTGGGGGGGGGGCTTGGAGTGAAGCTGGCACAACACCTCATGGTGTAGCGCGCGGCTGCGTGGGCTGCATAGAGCATGTTGGCATCTGTCGGTTCCGCGTTGTAGTGTTGGTGGGGGGATGTGGTGTTGGATCGGCGGATAGGTGTGTTGAACCGCAATCGGGCTAGATGGGGGGAGGGTGGATGTGGGGTGTCACGGTTTTTCAGAGGGGTTGCACGGGGGTCTCTGGGGGGGGGGGACATAGGGTGCGATATAGGGGTAAGGTCAGGACACATTATAAACAAACCGTTTCACGGGGCGTTAAATGATTTTTTTTAAACAATGTGTACCGCCGTTGACGGCGTTACTACACCTAAGGCAATTTTGTTGCTTAATAATTTTTGGCCTCGTTTCTTAGTTTGTCTTTAATATCCAATATCAACACCCCACCCCCCCCCTTTTCCCCTAACAACAATTTTTCCCCCTTTACCAATATAATTTTTCTAGCATTCGATAGAAGGGGCAACCATAACGGAATGACAGGAGGAGCAGGAAACCAACAAGGAATACGCTAATATGGATGGAAACCAATGGAACGGTGGGAGGATGCACAACCGTGATTTTCGAAGTTTCGCAGAGGTGGTAAACGTGGGGACCTCTGTTAACAGTCTATACGGCCCATGGCCTTCTTTGTATTTATATGTAACTAGGTTAGGCCCATTATGCATACTATATATGTATCCTATTGTATTCATCTCAATCAATATAAACGAATACACATTTACAAACCTCAACAGGAGAAGGAACGAAGTGAAAGAAGGAAGCGTGTGCCTCGTTACTACAGTAGGGGTATGGGAATAATTGGAAAACAGAATCATCATGACAACAAGATCAGTGGTGAAAATATCATGGCGAACCAGGTGGATGGTGAGAGAATCATTTTGATTGAAGAAAAAGATCTAAACAATGAGATAATATGTAGAAGTGTGACTGGTGAAGTGAAAGCGACATGTTTTCTGTATAAACTCCCGGTTTTGTGTGAGGAACAAGGTTTAAACAGTATTGAAGTGAAACTGTTGGGGGGTCTTGAGGTTATGGAAAACGAGGAAACGGCAACAAACGTGCTGAAAGATAAGGATCATGGGTTGAGGAGATGGCT
>BQNB010124837.1:0-19869 GCA_026074375.1 Tanacetum coccineum
TTTTATGATATGAGAAGGAATGTGGAGTGTAAATATAGTGCATGACTTTCTTGTAACTTGTACTTAATAGATTGTACAAGATTTCTTAGGAAAACAGAGATAAAACGGCTATGTTGAATATCGTGCTTTAATGAATTATACATTATGCTTAAAAGGACTTATACATTATTTTGGAAGGAAAATGTATTCAAATAAGATGCTATGATACTTGTTCATGTGCTTTGATTGATTGTACATTCATTTTGAATGTTAACTTTACATGAAATTAGGGTTTAAACGTAAACGTTAATGGTTTAAGCTCATTTGGTATTATCGTCATGAAAACTACGTTAGATGAATAACGTATATGATAAAATGGATATTAGATTGTTGACTTGACATATTATGATGTTTACAATATGTAAACATAGATAGAATAGACATAGGTCATTGCGTGAACTTGTTAACTTTAGTTATGCAAGTTGCGTTGCATATTGAGATATTGGTAAGGTAAGTAATGTAATAAAGCGAAAAATTTCCCTGAAAAAGGTGGTTCATATATAATAGATAGATAGTACATTGCATCTAACTTAATAGATGGATATTTACATTGATGAAATTTACGGGTTGTTATAGGTTGCTACCTCCTCTATTGAAGCTGAATATGTGGCTGCTGCTAGTTGTTGTGGACAAGTACTCTGGATTCAGAATCAAATGCTGGATTATGGGTATAATTTTATACACACCGTGATTAATATTGACAATAACAGTACTATATGTATTGTTAAGAATCCTGTTTCTCATACTAAAACAAAACACATAGAGATTAGATATCACTTTATAAGAGACTACAATGATAAAAAGTTAATTCAAGTGGTTAAAATACACACAAATAACAATTTTGCAGACTCACTTACAAAAGCTTTAGATGTGGGAAGGTTTCAATACTTGGTTGCAAGTATTGGAATGCTAAACCTATAAAGTTTTAATCTCTTTGTGTCTTTGTAAAGTTTTGTAAAGGATTAATAATGTTATTTGTGTCACTTAATACTGCTAAGTATAATTAGTAATGTTAGTTATACTTAAGGCTGCTTGTAAAAACTGTTAGTTATAATTACTACTATTTAGAAGAAAATGCTCTGGATTGTGTTATCTTGGTTTTGGACTAACACTTGCAGGATAAGCAAAGTAGTATGATTGGAATTGGTGATACAAGTAGTGGAGTTTGTTGAAGTTCGCTGCTGATTAATGATAGAATATATTTAGGGATAACTTGACAAGGGTTCATGCTATGTTTACACCTAAGTTGGGAAGTCTTTTAAAATCTTTTTCTTGAAATCAAATTTATGTTTGTCAGCGAGCTTAAAAGAATTGAGAGATATAGTGAGTTCAAAAATAGAAAGAGAGATGTGTGATACAAAAACAGATAGAGTGAATCAGTGAGAAAAGAATTAAGAGATATTGTAAGCTGAAAACAGAAAGAGAGATGTGTGATATAAAAACAGATAGAGTAAATCGGTGAGAAAAAGAATTAAGAGATATTGTGAGATGAAAAACAGAAAAAGAGATGTGTGATATAAAAAAGATAGAGTGAATTGGTAAGAAAAAGAATTGAGAGAAATAGTGAGAATAAATACAGAAAGAGAGCTTGTGAGAATCAAGATAAATGATGGAAATCCTTTTTGAATGAAATGAAGGTTAAAACTGGTATCTCCAAAGTTAGTACTGTTGGACATAACTTAGTACTGCTAGGCTAAATTTTAGTACTGCTAGAAGACCGTTAGTACTGTTTGGGGTATAACAGAATTTCCTTCATTAAATATAGCCGTTGAGATATTTTCGCCAACTACTTTGCTTATAGGTTTTCTTAATTTGGATAATTCTTGATCTTTCTATAAATCCTTAGATTGCTTCAAGATAAGAAAACTTTTATTCCGTCGGTCTAATCAAAACCTTAAGTGTAGCCTTTATTATCTCAATTAACTCTACCAAACACTCATTCTCTCATAAACGATCATCTCCCAGCACACTAATCAGTCCTTTCTTAATAAATGGCAAATTTGGAATTCTATCACAAGCACAACATGGTTGCCTACTTACAGATGTAAGAAGGAAGTGAAGGATTTCATTAGATAGTTGATTTTCTCATTGCAAGTCACATTAGGTATGCCCTCACTGAAAGTCCAACTATCTATGTTTCTCTCATAGAACAGTTTTGGCAAACTGCTATTGCAAGCACACTTGAGAATGGAGACATGGAAATAACTGCTACAATAGATGGGAAAGTCAAGGTTGTTTCTGAGGCATCTATTAGAATACATCTATTAGAATACATCTCAAGTTAGAAGACTCTGATGATATTAGTGATCTGCCTACTACAGAAATTTTTGAGCAACTTGCTCTAATGGGTATGTGTCTAATACTGATAAATTAACTTTTCAAAAGGGACACTTTTCCCCTTTGTGGAGATTTTTGATCCATACCATCCTTCACTGTTTAAGTTCTAAGAAAACTACTTGGGAATAATTTAGTAGCAATATAGCAACTGCTATCATTTGCTTGGCCACAAACAGAACTTTTTATTTTTCAAAACTAATATTTGATGGCATTGTGAAAAACTTGGACAGTAAGACTAAATTTTTAATGTATCCAAGATTCATATAAAAAAGACTGCTTCTACCTCATAAAAGACTTTATATTGCTCCTACCCTTACTCAAAAACTGTTTAGCCATAGGAAAAGAGCTTCCAAGGGATATACTAGGGTAGACACTCCATTATTTTAAACAATGCTTGTTCAAGGTCGGATTTTATAAAGTAAAGGATCAACAACCCCAGTTGAGTCCCATCACACACCCATAGTTGCTCCATTAACCTCACAAACACATCATTCACCAACACTTAAGGATTTTATCAGACGGGAAACTGAGGTTCCTCATCCCAGTTCTTCTACTCAGACCCATGTAGCAGATGAGGCTGCATCTATAGGCATTGATGTCAGACATGGAGGGGCTGCCACTACTATCTCTAGCTTAGATGCAGGACGGGGCAGTGGTAACATTGATAAGACCCCTGCCATGCCCCATGATTCACCTCTCCCAAGATCGCACACACTTGGAAGTGATAAGGGCAGAATGCAACATAATGAATTGATGGATCTTGTTACAAAATTGTCAAATAGGATCGTATCTTTGGAAACTGACCTACAACAGACAAAGAAAGTGTATGGTGATGCCTATACCAAGCTTATCAAGAAGGTCAAGATGTTGGAGCATAAGCTCAATAAGTCAAGAAGAAAACGCAGACTGGTTCTCTCAAAAGAAGAAGATTCAGATACAAAAATTTTGGCTAACGAGGATCCTTCTAAACAGGGGAGGAAGATTGCTCAAATTGAAGCTGATGAAGAGTTAGCTCACAGGTTATAAGCACAAGAAAGAGAAAGATACTCTGAAGCTGACAAAGCAAAATTGCTTGTAGAGCTTATAAATGAAAGAAAGAGACAATTTGGCCAACAAAGAGCTCAACAAAGGAGGAACATGCCTCTCACACAAGCTCAACAAAGGTCTTATATGTGTAACTATATCAAGCATATGGGAAGTCATACACTATAGCAGTTGAGAGGATACTCTTTTGATGAAATCAAAGTTCTATTTGAAGCAACAGTGAAGAGGGTAAATACTTTTACTCCAATGAAGAGTGATGCAATTCCTAAAGTTGTAGCTGGAAGTTCAAAGAGGAGTGCAAAATAAGAACTTGGTGAAGAAAGTTCAAAGAGACAAAAGATAGGAGAAGGATCAGAACCAGCTGAAGAATTAAAAGATAAAGAATCAGATGAACTGTCTCAAGAAAAACTACAACAGTTAATGATCATAGTTCCAGAAGAAGGGATGAATGTTAAAGCCCTACAAAAAAATACACAATCATTGACTGGGAAGTTTACACTGAAGATTCAAGAATGTATTCGAAGATCATCAGAGTAGGTAATCAAACAGAGGTATATCAGATCTTTAAAGATATGCTAAAGAATTTTGACAAGGATGATCTAGTTAAACTATGGGGTCTAGTTCATGAAAGATTCAACTAAACAAAACCTACTGAAGATAAAGAAAGAGAACTTTGGGTAGAGTTAAAGAGACTATTTGAACCTGTTGACGATGATGAGTTATGGAAGTCTCAAAGATATATGCATGATCCATTGACATGGAAGTTATATGATACATGCAGTATTCATCATGTGTCTATAAAGAGAGGACATGATATTTTTATGCTGGTTGAGAAAGATTATCCATTGACAAGAAGGATTATAACTTTGATGCTATGTAACAAGCTACAAGTGGATCAACATTCATATATGGCAGATGAGCTTTTAAGGAAAATCTTCATACTAGTAAACAGACCAAGACAGTAAAGTGTTTAGAAGCATCCTCTCAGCACAGAAGGTTTAATTCAGAAATTTAATGATTTGAAGGTAAATCACAAGTTTAGGGGAGGATTGTTGGGAATTAAAGGTTTACACTTTGTACTGCCAAGCCAAAAGTTTTACTGCTTAAGTTATAACTAATAGTACTAACCAGTTAGTACTTCTAGAGTAAAGTTAATACTGCCAGTATTATCTTAACACTGCTGAAGGACTTAGCACTGCTGCATGAAGATTAAGACTATTGATGAGATAAAGATGTGTTTAGTGATATGTATGGACTTATTCAATGTATATCTTATATAGATAGAAGATATGTTGATATCTTGTAGAATTTTAGAAGATTTGTAGTTATCTTGTAAAGGACTCCTTGGTGTATAAAAGGAGATCCTAGGTTATGGTTTTACATAATCACATCATAGACACATTCATAGCTTTAAGGTTGTAAACCCTAGTACTAAACAGAGTACTCGTATTATTCATCATAATAATATTGGAACTTTTTGATTATATCATTGTTCATACAGTTTACTACATTGTTACATTGATATTCTTCTAATATTAAAGAGCAGATTCTGCATACTATTTAGTATTAACAAAGTTTCTAGCATAGTTGTCTTGAATCTATTCAATACAACTAAACCTTTTACAAGGTTAGCAAGATCTGAGTTGGGATCAACACTCTTGTAACAAACAATTTATTTAAATCTAATGTATCAGTTTTATGACTCTTTTTAAGGTCGTTCTCATATATATCTTGTGCTATAGATCTATAGATCTATGAAGTAACACTCTCAGACCTATATTCCGCTGCGACCTAATTTGAGGGTGTTATAGATTGGTATCAAAGCCAAGGTTATAAAGAACCAGGTCAAATATTTTTACTTGGACTATAACCGTTTTCAAACATTTCATTCATACAAAGGGGTTTTTATGTGACATACATACCCTAGTTGTTTGCATTAGTTGGTTACACTAGATGCATTCATGATTGATATACGTATTTACAGTATATATTATGTATATTACGATAAGAGTCTTATATTAATACTTATATAAGCTACTTTTTATTGTCGCAGATTTTGTCATGTCGGATTCAGAGCATTCTACAGTCAACTACACATTGATATCCAGCGACTATAAGGAGCCATCAGACGTAGGATCTCTTAGAGTTATGGTCTATGTATATGACAGACTACCGATGCACCCACCATCTCCTAACTACGTGCCCAGACCTGAGCACCCACCATCTCCTGATTACGTGCCCGACTATGAGCACCTACCTTCACCTGTCTATGTACCATATGTTTCAGAGCCTACATACCCATAGTTTATGCTACCTGAGGATGATGTGTTTCTAGCTGAGGAGCAGCCATTGCCTGCTGCTGTCTCACCCATTACTGACTCACCAAGTTATATTACTGAGTCTGATCCCGAATGGGATCCAAAGGAGGAGGATGATGAGGATCCTAAGGAGGATCTAATTGACTATCCTACTAACAAAGATGATGTGGAGGAGGAGGATCACCTAGCTCCGGCTAACTCCATCCCACCACCCCAGATTGGTACCCACGGGGCACGGATGACCGTTCAACCCCAGCCTCCTATAACAACATCTACTGAGGCACTAATTGCTATAGTTGCTGCTACATTACCATTACCATCACCTCCACCATTACCACTTACATCATACTCATCACCACTTCCTCAAATACCCTCACCACCATTTCTTGTACCATCACCACCTACTACTAGCCCTACTTACACTGAGGCACCTTTGGGCTACATGGCAGCCGTGATCCGGTTGAGGACTTCATCACCACCACCATTACCTTTATCCTCACCACTACCATTACCACCACCTATCATACTTCCATGCACCAAAGCATCCATGGTTTTGATAAGAGCTTGTTAGCCTCAAAATATTGAGCCGAACAGGAAGTTCGTTCATTACGTGTATGAGTCTCGGTCATTTAATTAGTTAATGTTGTAATAGTATAATATCGGTAATCGGGCTCGATAGTTAATCTAATATTGCATATGTTTTAGGTTTAATCCCAAGCAAAACCCGAACCCGGGTCCTAGTTAAATATCTCGCGCGTCATTTAACGCGACGGGGTATATAAACTCTTTTCTATTTAGAAAAGAGTAAGTTGTTCATTTTCAAATATAATTCCATTTTTTTCTCTTATCTCTCTCTCTAAACTCTCTCTCTAGAACAACTCTTTCTTTCTCCTTCTAGTTCTAATTCGTGTTTGATTCTATGAAGTGAAGTGTTACGGGATCCTACAATTGGTATCAGAGCTACGTGTGGATTCGTGGTTGATTCTTGTGGTTAAAAGCATCAAATTCGAGCTCCTTTTGGTCCTAAATACCCCATGGCTCAAAATTCATTTTTGGGCTTGATTGGCTGGTTAATCGTGGTGTTTTTCGTGTAATATAAGCTAAGGATGATACATTGTTACTCATATAAGTGATACTCAAGCCTCAAGCTTGAAATCTAGCAAAAACGGTTCAAATTTCTTTAAGTGTTCTTCGTGGTGAGTTGCTACTTTTTGGATGATCCATAAAGATATACATGTTATTGTGTGTAAAATCTTCTTAGTGACGCTTAATATTGCAAATCCTAGCTTTGGTTCGTGGCTTAAACGCTTATTTGAGTGATTTTGAAAAAATTGAAGTTGTAATTCTTCGTGGCGGTTTGAGTATTTTATTATACTCTAGCCGATGGTTTGACAAAAAGGAGACAAGATCCACCTTTTTAGGAAAGTTGTTAGGCGGCGGTTTGACCTAGTCAACGGCGAGTTGAATTCATTTGAATATTTTATTGCCGACGAGTTGACAAAACTCGCGGCGAGTTGCTTAATAGCGGCGGTTTGACAGGTTGCCACGGCGGGTTGATTATTATATTGGCAAAATGAAACGTTATAATGCCCAAATTGAAAATGCATGGCGGTTTGAATAAATTTGAATAAAATATTGCCCACAGCTAGTTGCTCAAAAGGAAAGGCGGTTTGCATTATTTTAATACACGGCAGGTTGTCAATTTCAGTAGCGGTTTGCTATTATAATAATACCCGGCGAGTTACTCATATTAAAGCAGCGGTTTGATTAAACAGATAAGGCGGCGGTTTGCTCAACACCCTTGGCAAAAAAACCAAAACCATCGAGAAGGACTTAAACTGCACCAATCATTCACATCAAACAAACCATTAACAACAAACGATCATTCATTCACGGTTATCTAGTGATCTTGTAAAATCCTGTTAATTCATTATCGGTTTTGATCATAGACGAGTAAAATCCCGTGAACGTGAATTGCATACAACCACAACTTCAATCACATCATATCCACTTAAGATCCAACAAAATCTTTCACACTTCATATTTCATAACTATTCATTCATCATGTCTACTCCAGTTAACACATCCTCAACAGATAGCCAAATGCACAACAATATCATGGCAGCTGGTTCAAAAGATCGTCCACCGATGCTTGGACCAGGAAGATATTCTCAGTGGCGTTCGCGTTTTCTACGATACCTTGACACTAAATCGAATGGTGAATATCTGAGGAAGTGCATCTTTGAAGGTCCATATACGCCCACGAGCGTACTCATTGCAGCTGTTGAAGCAGCAGAAAACATTCCACCAGTAGCTGCACATGAAGAAGCTGAGACAATACACAACATGACAACAGAGAACAAACTTTACTTTCAAGCTGAAAAGGAAGCTATTTTCTTGATTTTGACTGGTATTGGAGATGAAATTTACTCAACTGTTGATGCATGCAACACAGCTAAGGAGATGTGGACAGCCATTGAAAGGCTACAACAGGGTGAATCGTTGAACGTACAAGATGTAAAGACCAATCTGTTCTGGGAATTTGGGAAGTTTACTTCTCGAGATGGAGAATCCATGGAGTCTTATTACTCCCGGTTTTATAAACTGATGAATGAGTTGACAAGGAACAACTTGCAAGTTTCACCAATGCAAGTGAATGTTCAATTTCTTCAACAACTTCAACCAGAATGGTCAAGATTTGTGACGGTTGTCAAGCAGAGAGAGGAAATAGACACAGTCTCATATCACAAGCTGTTTGACGTTCTGAAGCAGTTTCAAAACGAAGTTAATGATATCCGTTCTGAGAGATTAGCCAGAAGTGCAAATCCGTTAGCACTTCTTGCGGCTGCTCAACCATATTCAGATAACTACTATCAGGCACCAAAACCTCAAAGATCGAATGCACCATCATACATGCAATCTTCTTCCACACGACCAAGTGCGACTACCAGACACAAAGGCAAAGAGATCGCCAAACCAGTTACTCCTCAATCTGAGTCCGTTTCTGAGGAAGACAGTGATCCAGAACAAGCTCGGAGGGATAAGGATATGATCATAGGATTTGCTAGTATTTCTAAGAATATAAAGTCTGTAACTGCGTTAATGACAGTTCAATTCCAGAAACTTCGAATGTGAATGCTGTTTCTGTGCTAAATGTGGAAAATGTGTGTTTAATTCCTAAATTCATGATGCTTGTGTTTCTAGTTTAACTTAAATGATTGTGAATGCTAGAAATAAGAAGGCCTAATGTAGTGCCATTAGTGCTAGTAAACCCAGTAAGAGAGAGAGAAAGGAACAAATTTGTTGACAACACCATAAGAAAACAGTTTGCATCAGATTACCACTATTCAGAAATCCAAGAGTACCTTAAGGAGTTGTATGTGGAATACAATCAGGAATGGACATGGTGGATGATAAGAGATATCCATCGAATTATTTAAATAGGACACAAAAAACCCTCTTTAGGCCAAGAGATATGGATGCTAAATTCAAGAAAGAGGGATGTATCAACGAGTATTAGTCCCACTATAGATATTGTCTCTAGGATTACTCATGTCTTGAAGATATCAAATTCTTAGGATCCAATTTGTCCATGTTCCATGTCCTTAATTCTCTTGCAGATTGTACTACTCATCCTATTATTGTTGACTCTGGAGGACAAAGCACATGAAGGGAAATCTCAAGCTGTTGTGTAACTTTATGGAGAAATTTTCTGTGTACTGTTCATTTTGGAAATCTTCTCTACTTCAATTTGCTCTTATTTTTGGTTATGGTGATCTAAATCAAGGAAAAATGTCTCACGATCAAAAACGGGCTTTTATTATGTGAAGGGCCTCAAGAGATAGATAGAGAGATTTTCTCGGATTGGGTCAATTCTGTGATGCGGATTTGGCGGTTGCTTTCAAGGAAATCTACTTGTTTTGTGAGTGATCCTTTCTGGGGGAAATGATTTACTAAAGGTAATCATTGATCTGAACTTCTAACACAATATCCTACTACAAGAATCAACTTCATCATCTCAATCTGTTTCATGGCTAATAGCCTTCTCCAAAAAGCATGGTTATGGCCATCGAAGACTTTTCATCTTACTTCCGATTACATCACTTACTCTCAAAGAAAGATTGAAGATAATTGTGTACTCAGGCTTTTACTAAGTTGAAATATGTCAAGGATCAACAATGTTCATCTTGTGAATTGAGTAAAGCAAAAAGAAGTCATTTAAGTCAATAAGTTGATTCAAGTTCCAAAAGGAAGGCTGAATTTGCTTACATGGACTAGTGTGGTCGATGAGGTTGCAAGCATAAATGGAGAGGAAATATTTTCTGGATGATTGTTGATGATATTTCAAGATACACTTGGACTCTTTTTATACGATCCAAGATGAAACTCAGAAGTTCTCAAAGACTTTTCCGATGATTAACGCAATCTTTAGCTACAAGTTATTACTGTTTCGTACTCCAGAGGCACAAAGTTTCTTGAACAAGCACTCCATGGCTTATTTTTCAAAGAAGAGGCATTGACATAAGACTTCCACTCTCGAACACGCTGACAGACGGCGTTGTCGAAAGACTCGGGAACCGTTCACTTTTTGGGCTGCTCGAACAATGCTTTTAACTTAAGCTTCCTTTATCATTTTGGGTGAAGCAGTTGCAAACAGCAATGCTATACCCAGATCAGATCAATCATATAGCGACTCATGGAAAGACTGCGTTATCACATTCATTAATGACAGGAACCTTCTATATAAAAATCTTCACATCTTTGGTTGCATTTGTTACATAACTAGAGATGGCGGAAAATTTGGATTAGATGAAAGAAAAAAGGGGATCCATGTGTATGGTTAATATGGGATATTCTACTCAGTCAACGGGATATAGTGTTTCACAACAAGGAACCGGCTTACTAGTTGAGTCCATTATCATCACAGTTTGATGAAATCAAAAGAATTGATGTCTGATCACAACCAGTTCAGACCTCGCAACACAACGACAAGAGATATCTGTTGAAATTATCTCTTCAGGCATTGTTCCTCTAGGACAAAAGGTCAGATTTATGACAACTCTGAACCCCTTTTGCCCAAGTCAAAAATGTTGTTCCTACAGCAGAGAAGACAGATTCGTCACTTCAAGGTTGATTCTCTTCCGTCTTTACTTGAAGAATATACTGAGAGTGATCCAGTACACGGTCATGCTAAGGTACAACAACAAGATTAAGCACCGAAATGCATATTTCAAGAAGATGAATTTATCAATCCTTTTTGTACTCAGGTACCAAGGAATTGGTGAGTACTTCCTCACGCAAACATTGATAAATACGATGTGCATTCCCATTTCAACCACAAAGTCATGACTTTACGCTGGACCAGAGTATCTCTAATAGTTAAACAAGTTCGTGGAATCAACCATGCCAGTTCCAAACAAAGAGATGGAGTTGCCACAGATCCTGAAAATGTGTATGTTCACGCTCACGGTGAGGTATTGTTTTTAAACCGAAAGAAAGTCATTAAGGAGGTAATGGTCTGATTTGCATGGATCAGAGAGAGAATGCAGGAATGAAACTTCATCAGTTTGGACAGGTCTCAAAGTCTGGGAACTAGTCGCAAAACCATTTGGCAGATGATTATAAAGCTAAGTGGTTATGAAAGAATAAGATATGATGAGAAGATCAAGGTTAATTGCATCAAAAGCATGACTTGTACCTAAAGGTTATGCTCCAGAAGAGGGTATCTGATTTTGAAGAATCATTTGGATATCCAGTTGATACTTGGAAGCAGTTCGGATTTTCGTTCCTACCAGCACACAAGTCTTTTCCAAATCTATCAGCATATGGACGTGGAAAAACGGCATTTCTTAATGGTCACTGAGGAGGAGGTTTATGTTGCTCAGCCAAAAGGGTTCGTTGATCCAGATCATCCAGAAAAAGTCTACCTTCTAAGGAAAGCTTTGTATGGATTAAAGGCAAGCTCAATGAGCTCTTGCGATGATGAACTATAAACTTCTGCTGTCCAAGGCTTTACTAAAGGTAACAAATTGACCAACTTTATTCAAGTTAAAATTTCGGGCGAGGGCTATTCTACTAGTGCAGTATACGTTGGTGCCTATTTTTGGGTCTACAATCCCGAAACTATTCAATAAAGATTGAAAAGTTAATGCACAGTTAGATATTTGAATTGTCCTTATTGGGGGAGGATGAAATTCTGTTTTTGGAACTTTCTGATCCACCTAGTCCCCAAAAGGTATTTTTTCATCAGAGGCCAAAGTAGTAGGCTTTAGAAATTTTGAAATGCATACATAATTTGGAAAATTGTGTCACTCCATTTGGTTACAACATTGCTTTACTAAACCCAAACTGATGTAGATTTGAGTGGAGACCCGTAGACCAATCTGATTATCGTAGTAAGATCGGGTCATCATGTACTTGAAATATAGTATACCAGACTTAGTGCAAGTAGTATCTATTGTGCACGTTATCAAGGCCAACGACCAATACAAAGCACCTCAAGGGAGGTTTAAGAATCTTTAAACTACCTAAAGGGTACCATTAACATGTGGACTCTGGTATCCAAAGGATTATGGCTTTGAAACTTTAACGCATTTTCGAAGCAGATCATGCCGGAGCATTGATAACCTCAAAAGCACTTCTGGTGGGATACAGTTCTTGGTTTTGATAAGCTAGTAAGTTGGTTGGTCGAAGAAACAAAACTGTACTGCAATGTCTTCAGCAGAGGCAGAGTACGTGGCTGTTTCTGCAGTTTGTGCTCAAGTAATGTGGTGAAGGACACAGCTTAAAGAGATATGCTTCAACTACAACAAAATATCGGTGTATTGCGACTTCAGTCAAGCCATAGCAATATCATGCAACCCCGTACAGAGATAGAGAGAGATAGGTGAAACAAAGCAAATCCTATACTCGTATCATTTCATAAAGCGAACATGTGAAAATGGTATAATTGGAATTATATTTTGTTTAGAACTGAATACCAATTTAGTGATTATGTTTATGAAAGCCCTTCCTGAGGATCGGTTTAGTATCTTGTTAGGGATTGCTATGAGTGTTTGACTCCAGCAATGATCTGGAGGTTCTGATTAATGTGACTGATTGATTTCTCATCAAACATCACCAATGTAAATATTTTGAGAAAAAGCAAATACAAAAATATTTAAAACTTTAAAAGAAAATACAAATCAGAAGAGAGATAGAGAGATAAATGTTCCAAAAAGATCTTCTCGACATGTCTCTTGGAATCGATTAACATTTACGTAGATAGATAGAAAATGTTCGATTAACATTGAATGGGTGTATAATGAATGTTCGAGCGCGAGAGTTGCAAATAGTTCAAAACATATCTTGTTGTCATTTTAATTTTCTATAATGGCTTTTGAGCAAATATCGTACATAACCGGATCTTCAAATAAAGGATGGTTTTATAACTTATCAACAACAGAGTGAGAAACATTATCGTTTCTCAGTTCTTGAGTTTGATCTTACATGACATTTCAATGTTTTAGCTTAAGAAAAAGGATAGTGTACGTATCAGTGCGCTTACCCTTAGCGTTAGAAGAGAAGTCCTCTAACATTTGGTTTTTCAAACAGTTGAACACGATTTTTTCAAGAATTTCTCAATGATAGTTCATAATATTTCAAAATTGTATGTTCATCACTCCATCCCTCACAATGTTTTCAAAAGACAACAATTTCTCAATTGGTCCTATTTTTTAGGGGAGTTTTTCGAAAAACAAAGTTTTAATGTTTTTGGATACATCAACAACGACAATTCTTATGTATTCAAAACATTATCAAAATGTTCCAAACCATTCATGTTGATAATATTTTCTCCCACAGTATTTTCAAGACATACTTTAATCACAAGGTATTTCAAAAAAAAACTAAGTGTTTATTATTTAAAATAAGGGGAGAAAATGTAATTAAAATATGATCTATTCGTCCCAATGTGCTGAACAGAAAGAAAAGGTTTTATGGTTCGATCTTATACCCAACAACATCTTAATTTCATGACGATTCTGAAGTCATAAGGTGGTTAGGTTAGGAATCAATCCTATGATCCAACCAGAGAGAGATAGAGAGGATCTACCTAAGGATAATCCAAAGTTAGAAATAGTAGTCCTTAGGTATGATTGGAGATGAATGTATATGGATTAATGCCGACATAAAGATTGAGCTTAAGCACCTAGAACTATCACAACAAAGGTGTTAGTAAATGAAGTCATGGTAAGCATTGAAGGCGTTGAAGAAACTGAAATGAAATGTGTATGGTTAAAGGCGTTGTAAAGAAAGAAGCCCTCCACACAACTTAAGCAGAATCGGTGTCAATATATATGTGTCAGAATCACAGTTAATTGCTACATTGAAAAACGACATCATAGACCCAGTGATTGCAATGCACAACCTTACCAGCCATTGGTTGCTCTACAGCAACTTGTCTCATTTGTCATGGACGATTTCACGTTTATATATTGACATCTCATTCCGAGTGTTTGATATTGAATAGGGTGGCAATCAATCTTGCTCAAAGCTCCAAGTACTAACTAAAACTAAAATGCACTAATGAGGTCTTTAGAGCCAAGAGATTAATTAATCTCGTTAGGGACAAAGTCCTTTTCAAAACATTGTTGAACATCATCAAGTCATAAGTGTTAACAAGAGTCCTACGCATTATCATTATGATATTTGCCAGAACATTCCGAGTGATACTATTGTATTCAAATGAAGGATGGGAAAATCCTGCTTGAGTCGCATCAAACAAGCTTTGGTAGGTGACTTGCGGATTCATTATTCTGAATCAAACTTGTGACAACTGGATATCGCGCGCGCGCGCTCAGTAAATGAATTGACGGTTGATGAATTTTGATAAAAAGATTAAAACTCCCGATGTGTTAAAAATCGCTTCTTACCATTGGAATACGATCTGATTGATTTTCAAATCAATTTTTCTCGATTTATCACTAAATGAGGAGATCCTGCAGGTTTAAAACGGTGGTGACAGTATCCCAAAGAGTTGATATAGTAAGTCGATTTATTACACCATATTCATGTCATTCTACAAAGACAAACTATCATGAGATAGAGATAGATATAAGTTTAAAAGACAAAGACTTCCGCCAAATCTGATTTGGAAGCTTTCAAGATGAGGCACAGTATGAGAATGTTGATTAAATACTCAAGATCGCAAGATGGCAAAGACGATAGACATAGAGTATATATGAGATCAAAAGGCTCAAGTCAAGATCACAATATCATGATGAACAAGCTATACAACAAAGACAAAGAGAAAGGACCAAAACCACATGTGCTTAACGGACAACAAGCAATCTCATTGATCTCTTAAAGGCATTAGTGTCTATCAATGAACTCACTTTGGGGGAGATTGTTAGCCTCAAAATATTGAGTCGAACAGGAAGTTCGTTCATTACGTGTACGAGTCTCGGTCATTTAATTAGTTAATGTTGTAATAGTATAATATCGGGAATCGGGCTCGATAGTTAATCTAATATTGTATATGTTTTGGGTTTAATCCCAAGCAAAACCCGAGCCCGAGTCCTAGTTGTAAATTCTCTGGACGCGCCAAATTTAACGTGAGGGGTATATAAACTTTTTTATTTAGAAAAGAGTTAGTTGTTCAAATAATAAATTTTTTCCTTTTCCTATTTTATCTCATCTCTCTCTCTCTCTCTATTCTTTCTCTCTCTATAAAACAACCCACTCTCTTTATCTCTTTTCTAGTTCGATTCGTGGTTCGTTATATGAAGTGAAGTGTGATACGGGATCCTACACAGACTATAGTTGCAAACTCTACTAAGAGAGAGCAGAGTATGTTCGCCTGCTGCTAGAGAGAGAGAGTGGACTGTGTTATGGATTCAAAATCAAATGCTTAATTATGGGTTTAACTTCATGAACACCAAGATTTACATTGATAATGAAAGTACCATTTATGTTGTGAAGAATCTAGTGTTTCACTCTAAAACCAAGCACATAGAGATACTTGTACCCATAGATTCATCAGAGATTCTTATGAGAAGAAGTTGATTCAGGTGAGCAAGATTCACACAGACCAAAATGTTGTAGATCTTTTCACAAAGGCTTTTGATGTTAGCAGATTTAACTTTTTGGTTGCTAGCGTTGGATTACTTAATCTCTGAAGATATGTTTGTTAGAGTTATGATTGATGAGGTTTGAAGATGTTATTAGTGATGAATTTAGAGTTAAATCTAATAGTTGTAAAGTTATAGTGAGAGTGATATAGGCAGGATTTGGGGCTGCTAGGCAAAAGTTAGTACTGCTAGGCAAAAGTTAGTGCTGCTGAGCCAAAGTTAGTACTGCTGGGTTACCGTTGAAGTTCATTAGAGTTACAACTGTTGAGGGGATTTTGGGTCTATAAAAGGATAACTTTGCTTATAGGTTTCCTTTTTACCTATTTAAGCGCATACGATACCATCTAAGAAAATATTTCATTATAACTCTTTTCTAATTTCAAACCCAAATTCGATTTTTCACCGACTCCAACAATTAATCCTCAATTGATCATTTATGGCGGATTTGAAGTTTGTTGATCAACACAATATGGTTGCTTGTTTGGAAAGAACGGAGGAGAATGCTAAGTTTCATCAGATAGTGGACTTTCTAATACTAGGCTTATTCATTATTATGCCCTAACTGTAGGCCTACTATCTATGATTCCTATATTGGAATCAGTTTGGAATACTACAAATTCTCAAACAGTCAATGATGTGAAGCAAATTCATGCCATAGTTAATGGCAAGACAGTAGTAATATTATAATCATCAGTGAGGAGTGATCTTCACTTTAATGATGAGGATGGTCTCGCGTCGCGTTTTTTTTTTTTTTTTTTTTTCTTGTCGAACAAATACTCTCTATTTTTGAAAAAAAACCTTGCATTGGATGGGGTATGAGAGCTGATTCTGACAAACTAACTTTTCAGAAATCTCTCTTCTCTCCTCAATGGATAGAGAATACCTCTCATATATACCATCTTACACTGCCTAAGTTCAAAATCTACTTCTTGGAATGAATTTTCCACTAATATAGCATATGCAGTCATCTGTTTAGCTACTGGTCAAAAGTTTAACTTTTCTAAACTAATTTTTGATGGTATGTTGAGGAACTTGGATACCAATACAAAGAAATTTTTAATGTATCCAAGGTTTTTACAACTCTTTTTGAATAATCAGATTTCTCTTACAGAACCTTTTAATGATACTTATGAAACACCTAAACATACTAAAAAGGTTTTCACTAATATGAAAAGAAAAAGAAAAGGTTTTTCAGGGAGAATTACTCCATTGTTTGCATCAATGTTGGCACCACCAGTAGTTGGAGGTGAAGGTTCAGGACAGCCCTCTGAACCCCAACCACCATCTTCAACTACTCAACCCATAATTGAAGAACAAATCCTTGTTACTGAATTATCATCACCTCAAAATACTCAATCACCTAGGCAAGCCTTACAAAAGGACACTTAGTTACCTCAGACTAGTGTGCCTATACCAAATGTAGCAGATGAGGCTATCTTTAAGGAGAGGGATGACAGAGTGGTGAGGGCTACTACTGCTACTATCTTAGATGCAGCACAGGCCAGTGGTAACATACCTAAGACCCAATCCACGGCAATGTCTAATGACCCTCTTTCTTAGGAAATTGGTTCAGGTGACAGACCTAGGTGCCAAGAAGCCATGGGGGTGCCATTGCTCAGATTAGGTCTGAGAGGGCATAGAGAAACTATTCTATATATGATTTCACTCTCCCAAGAGGTAAACACACCTGAAAGTGATGTGTGAAAGGATTGATAATGAACAACAGGATTTGACGGATTTTATACCACCAACACCCTATGATTCACCTCTCTCAGGAGGTCACACACCTAGAAGTGATGAGGGTAGACCTCACATAAATGAATTGATGGCCATTTGTACAAATTTGTTAAACAGGGTTCTTGCCTTGAAACAATCAAAGACTGCTCAAGACTTGGTGATCATTAAGCTGCAAAAGAAAGTTAAAAGATTGGAAAAGGCACTAAGGGCAAGAACTCCAGGGATAAAGCTCTTCAATATTGGTACCTCTAGGAGAAAAGGTTTAGATAAGGAGAATGTATCCAAACAGGGGAGGAAAAGTAACAAGACAAAGCCAATGTTTAAAGATAGTAACTTTGATGTGCTTGATGATACAATGGAGAATGTTGAAGGTGGTAGTACTGCTAAACAAATTACTACTGTTGGGGATACACTTAATACTGCTAGTATTAATGTTAGTATTGTTGGACCTTCAAATGTTAGTGTCGTTGGTCCTTCTACAAGTACTACTGGGGATATTTTTGAAGATGAGATGACAACTATTGCTTATACACTTGTGGCCATTCAGGAGAGAGATATGAGACCAAGGACACCTTAATAGTGATTCGTATAATGATTAAAGAAGAAACCAAGGAGGTAACACAGTACCAACAGCTACAAAGCAACGACAAAGGTAAAGGCAAGATGGTGGAACCTAATAGAACCTACTCTAAAGAATCCTAGAAAAGCTCAGATTCAGATGGATGAAGAGCTAGCTCAAAGGTTGTTTGAAGAAGAACAATCACAGTTTGAGAGAGAGCAAAGGATTGCTAGGGAAAGAGCTGCGGAACAAGACGCCAAGGATGTTGCATTGATTGAACAAATGGAAGATGTTCAAGCAAGGATGGATGCTGATGAGTTGCTAGCTGCAAGACTTCAAGAACAAGAAAGAGAAAAAAAACAATTGAGAACAATTCACTATTAAAGAAAAGTCTAGAATGTTGGTGGATATGATTGCTAAAAGGAAGAGGTTCTTTACTACACAAAGAGCAGCAGGGTAAATAAGTAAACCACCTACAAAAGCTCAAATGAGAAATAGGATGTGTACTTACCTGAAGAACCAAGTTGGTTACAACCACAATCAACTAAAGGGAAGGAGTTATGATGAAGTCCAAAAACTCTTTGATAAAGCATATAAATAGGTAAACTCTTTTATTCCTATGGATTCTGAAGTGGTTAAAGACTGTGGAAAGAAGGATGATAGCAGTAGCAAGAAAGTAGGAAGAAGGAAGAAAAGTGCAGGTTCAAAACTTAAATCAAAGTCACCAAAGAAGCTAAAAGTGATGATGGAACAAGAATCTGCAGTAGATGATGCTGAGAAAGAGGAGCTTAAAGCTTGTTTGGATATAGTTCCACTGGGTGATATTTCTATTAATGTTGAATATTTGACTACTAAATATCCAATAGTTGACTGGAAGACACACATTCTGACAGAAAACATAATGCATTATCAAATCATCAGAGCTGATAGAAGTTCTAAGAATTACAATATATTCAGTGAAATGCTTGATGATTTTGATAGACACGATGTGGTAGATCTATACATGTTGGTAAAGGAAAGGTATGAGATAATAAGCCCAGAAGGTTATGACAGATTACTTTGGGGAGATCTCATTACTTTGTTTGAATCAAGTAAGGAAAATGAAGTATGGAAGGGTCAACAGGACTACAAATTGATAAGCTAGAGGTTATTTGATTCATGTGGAGTTCATCTATTGTTGATGGATACTGGAGTTGCTATTTACATGATGGTAGAAATGAAATATCCTCTTACACAAGAAATGCTTTCAAGAATGTTAAATAGAAGACTAGAAGTTGATCATGAAAGTACTATGGCATTTGAGCTTATCAGATTCATCAAGGCACAGCTAGAAGAGTGAAGAAGTGTTTGGATACATCCTCCTAGTGATCAATATACAGGTAATGAAGAAACTTGATGATTAACAAGATGGATATCAAGTTTAGGGGAGGATTGTTGGGAATTAGAGGCTTCTACAACTTAATGTTGCTGGTTCAAGTTTATGCTGCTGCTGAAGATTAGAGAAAACAATCTAAGTTATTAGTACTGTTAGTTTAATAGTTTGTGCTGCCAGTACAAAGTGTTAGTACTGTCAGTTTATTAGTACTGTTAGTTTAATAGTTAGTGTTGCCAGTACAAAGTGTTAGTACTGTCAGTTTATTAGTACTGTTAGTTATAATAGTTAGTACTGTTAGTTATATAGTTAATACTGCTAAAGTGATATGCATGAGATATATTAGGAATAGAT
>BQNB010124838.1:5250-19869 GCA_026074375.1 Tanacetum coccineum
AGAATAGAATTAACACAGATTAGATAACCAAGATATTAATTAAATTGATAGATTTAACCTCGCTCTCAGTGATCGACACTCTACTTAACACAAAACTACTACCGATCGGGTACACTGCCCGTTAACGTGTTGTTTTTGGTTGAGTCGGCAAAATAAAATTTAAAACTTGAATAAATAAAATATACACCACACAACGACACATCAACACCTTCCACTCTTGGAAAAATATCAAGAATCAGCCTAAAGACATCAGCATTGACCACACACTTCTTGTTGGCTAAGAGAAATTCATAAGAATCCGTGCCTTGAACCTTCTTAATAGAATATTAGAATTGCTGCATAAAGATTTTTGGGACGTCTGTAGAGATAGTGAAAGCCTTAAAGCACGAGGAGTTCTTAACAAGATCAATGGCTACTTGACACGTCTCTTCCTTCTGTGGCACTGTGGTTTCCCGTCTGACATTGGTAGAGCTAACCTTAACTCTCTCAGAGAATGGAACCCATTTTTCATCACGTGCAGCAACTTGTTGTGTTTCTTGAGGATTCATGATTCTGCTTAAGAATTAACCAATACAGTTTATATACACAACAAATATATTTTACTGATTAACTTGGTTATCCTTGATGATATGATTGATCTATGATTAGGTTTCATACAAACGTGACTGAATTACTACACTCTATGAACAAGTCAACTAAGGTCATTAGTCAAAGTCAAATGAAAAAGTCAACAAGACAATTCCAAGGGAGCTTAGGACACATATTCAATCAGAGAGCAGATAATACATGATACAAGTACATATACGGCAAGATATGAAATATGACAACTTACACAAGAAATACACAAATTTTAAAAAATTTGGGCATAGTTTCTTTTCGTAAATATGTCATATTTCGCTTGGAACATGTACCTGTACATGTTTTGCTTATACATGTTTCGCTTAGACACAGACTGACATGTTTCGCTCAAATAAACCTTACATGTTTCGCTTAGAATAAACCTTACATGTTTCGCTTGAATAGACCTTACATGTTTCGCTTGGAATAAGGGAAACATGTTTCGTTTGAAATGAGTGAAACATGTTTTGCTTCGTTCAAAGGTACTTATCTTTGATTTTACCAATTAAAAACCAATAAGTATTTCTAACAAGCAACACAAATACAATCATAACATCACAGAATCACTATCTATAAAGTTAAAACAACATTTTGGCATGAAAAACGATTTTCGAGCACTTTAAAGGAGAGAATTTCATGGCAAACATATTAAGAACATTTTGGGAGGCTAAGAACACATACCAAGGTACTCTTATCATATCACAAACACTCTAAGCACAATATACAAGCAATACTTATACCATTTTCAACCTAACGCACCTAAGAATCAAATTTTCCAAATAAAAGAGTTCAAAGGAAGCATAAGTGAGTTACAATAGCAAAAGGAAGCTTATATAAGGCTATGATTTTGAGTAAAATAGTCTATATAAAATATATATATACATATATCCTAAAATACCAAATAAGTAATAGTATAAAGAGTATCCCGTTTGATATAAAAATTGCTTGAGGACAAATAATATTTTATCTCCTAGATGTCGTATCCCGACGAAGTGTGAATTGAAAACCTTGTTTCGGTTCGTGATTGCGTGCTTGAATAATCAATATTTTGGATTTTGGATTCTAAACCTAATAATGCAAAGGGAAAACATATAAAGGCACGCTAAACTAGAAATTAAAGCAATTTAAAAACCTAACAACATTTAAATCAAATTAAAAACTAATTAATAACTAAATTAAACTTAACTAATTAACTAAAAATGACAAATTAAAATTCTAAAAACTCAAAATGTAAATTTCTAAACTAAAATGCATTAAACTATTTATAATTAAAAAAATTATATGAAATAAATTTAAAAAAGATTATTAAAATGAAATAATTATTATATAAAATTTATTAAATAATAATATAGAAATAATTTAATTAAAATTTATATAAATAAAATTAATAAATATATAAAATTTAATAAAAAAAAAAAAAAAATATATAAACCAATAAGTTTAAAAAAAAAATTTAAGTATAAGGAATTAAAATTAAAAATTATATATTTTATTTTTAATATTAAGAAAAAAAATAAATCTTAAAAAAAAAAAAAAAAAATATATACATAATATTTAAGTTTTAAATTTTTATTTATATTTTTTTTTAAAATATTTTATTATTATAAACAAATAAAATATATTTTAATATAAAAGAGTTATATGTTTAAAAAAATAATATTTTAAAATTATAATATATTAAATAAATTTATAATATATGATAAATTATATGTTTAGTTAAACGAAAATTTATATAATTAATTCTCATAATAAGTAAATTAAAAAATAATTATTTATATTAATAATATAGTTTGAAGGTAAATTTCATTATTATTAAAAATAAAAAAAATATTTATAATTTTAAATTAATTTTAGATTAATTATTAAATTTTTTTAAAAAATTATTTATTAGAATAAAATTGTAAATTAAAAGATTAATTATTTTAATTATATAATATAATAATTATAAAAATAAATTATTTTAATCAAAATTTTTTATAATATAAGAAATTATATAAAAAAATAATTTTATAAATATAATTAATTAATAATTAGAATTTTTTAATGAATATATATTATATAAAAATTTCATAAATTTAAATTATTATTAAAATTAATTTATATAATAATTTAAATTTAAATAATAATTTTAAATTATATTTTAACAAAATTATTTAAAAAAATTTGTTAGATAATTAAAAATTATAAAATTATTAATTTTGAAAAAATATTTAAAATAATATTTAATAAAAAATAAAAAAAATTTAAAATTTAAAAATTAACTAATACAAGAAGAAAATTTAATAATTAAATATAATTAAATTTTAATAATAAAGAATTATAATTACTTAATTTAAATTAAAAATTCTTAAAAACATCAAAAGGCAAAATTTCCTAAACTAAAATGCATTAAACTATTTTTTAAAAACACATAAATTATTTTTTTTTGAAATTTTAAACGTAAATAAAACTATTAATTTTAAAACTAAATAATACTAAAAAAATTAATTAAAAATACTAAACTGTAATCCTATAAAATTTAAGAAAATCCTAAAAAAAACTTTAAAGAAGCTAAAAAAGAGTTTAACCAAGAAAAACGAAACAAAATAAAGCAGATACCAATAAGCGGCTGAAAAATCCAAATAAGTTACATAAAGCTTTAAAAACTATAAAACGGTTTGCTACAAGTAATTAAATGGAACAATAGTGACAATGAAAAGACCCAAAGGGTCGCGATGTGTAAGGATGTGTGTGTTGAGGGGAGTCAACAAGAGGTTCGAGTTCCTGTGACCTTTCTTTTTTGTGAAAACATTTTTTTTATTTTTCCTCTTTGACAAAGCTATAGAACAAGCAAAAATGAACAACTTTAATAAAGGTCTTTATTTGCCAGAACTTATTTTCTAAAAGCTATAAAACAGAACAATCAAAAAGTGGCAGATTTCTTTATTTTATATCACTCTAAAGAGACATTTAGCTTAAACTCATGATTTGTTAAAGACATTTAGCTAAACTGGTTTGGATTTTTGGACTCAATAAGCAAATAGAAAACTAATAAGCTAAAAACAGACCCTAACCTTGACCTAATAAGCACTAATGACTAGGGATAAGCTAACAAAATAAGCTAAAAAGCAACCTAAAAGCCTAAAACAGCTGACTCAAAAGGAGACTTAAAGGACATGACCACTCTTTTTAAGCTAAATTGTAAGACCTATAAGCACTTAGAATAAGCTAAAAAGCTAAAAACAGATTAAGACTAGTCCCTAAGGAACACATAAAAGCTGAATTTAAGCAAAATGATTAAGTAAATAAGCTAAAAAAGGAAATTGAAATTGACAGTTTAACTACTATATTTTTGGCTTTTTGGATTTTTAAAACTACTTGAAACTAGAATTTTAGACTTAAACTTGACTAATGACTGAAACAGGACTTGAATTAGACTCAATTGAACTATATGAAACCAAAGTTTACCAAATTAAGCTAGAAAATCACTCTATAAATCCCTATGCTGACTACCAGCATACCTATTATGAGCATATGTTGTTTGAAGATTTTTGGACTAAAAATGTTTGCAAAGCAAAACCAAAACTTAAGGACTCAAGACAGAATAACAATATTGCTTTAATAACTGATTTAGATCACAAAAACTACACCACCAGAAAGATTTTAAAGACTTAGATCAAATAAGCTGATATACTAACTTTTAGACTATGAAATTTTGTCAGATGATGAAAAATCTATTAATCTTGTAACTACTTACTTTAGACTTGTTAAAACCGACTTATAGAATAAATTTAAGCTTAACAAAACTAACTAAATGGCTAATAACACCTCTAGCAGTCTTAACTTAAGTTAAGACTGCTTGACCCAAACACCCCTTTAAAATTCTAAAGCTCAAATTAAAGCTGATTTAGACCTTAAAAATCATGAAACTATGAAAACAGATTAAGCTAAGATATATTAGAGGAATCATAAGCAATAATATCAGAGAAATAAACACAATTCAATAAGCAAATGATTAAGCAGATTATGACTATTTTTAGACAGTTTTTGATTCAAAATGAACAAACAACTAAAATACTTGATAAGCTACTGAGATCTAAACTTATAAGCTAGCATAAGACAGATTAAGCACTAAAAGAACAATAATAAGCAATAATAAGCAAAATAAGCAGATCTAATAGCTAAAATAGAGATTAAGTTATAAGAATAGGAAATAAGTACTCACTTGGTTCTTTGCTCAAAACAAGGACATTAACATGCTCTTAGAGCTATTCTACAAGCTCTAGCTTATCAGAGATAAGCTGGTAATAACCTATAAGCCCATCTAGGTCTGGCTTATCGTCCAATTAGCTTATAAATTATTTTTGTGAAGTTTTTAGTAAAAGACTTATTCAGCTTAGCTATTAGGTAGCTAAGCTGTCTAAGTAGTAGCTTATAAAGTAAACCAACTTATTTGAACTAATTAAGTAATTTCACATAACATATTTAGCTAAAATTTGCAATATCATAAAACTGAATAAAACTTGAACACGAATTTAAAATGAAGTTGATATTTGATTAACTATAAAAGAGTTACAATACTGGAAAGGAAATTACAACTTTAAAAGACAATAAGCACTAATTTAAGTTACAATATTTAAAACGAAAAAGCTAGATATCTAAACTGTGTGACTGAGCCTCCTTTTATAGCCAGCGAGAGAAGGATCCAGAAGCAAAAGGAGCGTCCCAATCATCAAATCCTACCCCTTGATTCATATCCAATCTCTTTGAGCCTTTAGATCATTTCCACGTCCTCTAAGCCAATAAGATTGCTCAGGATCGCCAGGGTGTCAATGGAGTGATGCCAAACTTGCCACATAGGCCTTCTAGAAGAGGATGGAACGTATGTGTGAAGAGAATGAATTTACCCTGTGTGTGAAAATAAGAGGAAAAGGGATAATAAATAGTAAATTTTGACCCGGCTTTTATCAATTGACATGGGCTCGGGTATTAGGGATTGGTCTTGGTCTTTTTATTATGAATTGGGCCAGGATTGATTTAACAAAAATATGGATTTGGACTTTTATTGTATTTCAAGGCTCTTATAAGGCTTTATGTTTTTGATTTTCAATTGTTAATAAGATGGGTTGACTTAGGCCATTAAACGGATGTAATGGGTCTAGGGTTCATTAAAATGAAAAATGACGTCGGCATTTGTTTTCTCTCACGATCCTTCAACTCTTGTGTCGGGTTTGTCCTTTTGGCTTCGTTCTTTGTTCTTTAAATGAGTATTCCGGTTTCCGGCATAAATACATTGACAAAACTACACATATACAATGTATTGTCCTTTGTATTTTTGGTCATTTAAGGCTCGTTTTAATAAGGAATAATAATTGATCTGGTGATTATTAAAACACATCTCAGATAGCTTAGTAAACGACGTCATTATTACGTAAGGGTTTTGGAATTATTAAATGTATTGGATTCACAGTTGTGTGATGGGTTTGTCAAGTGGGACAAGTAGGTATGTTAGGGTTTGTAGAGATGTGTATGGTGGCTTTAGAAGGTAGGTTTGGGTCAACTCGACCAGATATAAAAACATTACCTTTTTTGTTTATTATCGGTGGATTTTTAGTGAAACAAAACAGTACTATGCAAGATGCTAGAAATTACAGATGAGTAACAAGTGCGAGGTTTTTAAGCTCAATCTACCAACTAAAATACTTTTACTATCTTATGTTTACACTTAATGAAGGATCGGGTGATCTATCCTCCTTCAAAGTATATAGGCGCAGAAGCGAAGGACAGCCGAAACAAAATATGACTTTTGTTACGGAATTCTCAAAATGTAACACCGCAAGACATAATCAAGAACGCCTCATTATCGAAAAATCTTTTATGTTTGACATTGAAGACGGATACTCAACAACATTCTAACATTTCATCATTAGAGGAAACCATCAAGACATCAATCTCAACCAAAGTAAAACCTTGCAAAAATATCTCTCTCAGTATATAGGGTTGTCAACGTAAAAGAAAATATGGCATAGGATGTTTTCCACATCTTTTAGCATAAAAGGGACTTAGATATTTTTTTTTTTTTTTTTTTATTGACTCCAATAGATCCATGCTTTTTTTAGAGTTGTTCAACGAGTTAGGTAAGAGTATGTCCAACTAAGTCTTTCAACGTGATATATTGAACTTTAATAGGCACTCTTGGGCTTGTTTATCGCAACCGGGGTTTTTTGAAAGAGAATTACATACTTGGTTACGAGTTTGCCGCGTTATAGGTGATTCCGCTACCGAAGAGTACTGTTAAACTCGCCACAACCTTCTAAAGACTCATCTAACATCATATCTATTTAGAATCGATAGAAGAGTATATACCTCCATATACGTTCACAGAGCTCGATATATTGAAGATCCTTTCAGAATCTCCAGCTCTTTGGTTAGCTTCTACGAAAGACAAATCATTGAAGGCCTCCATCATGAAATAACGTCAACGGCGTCGAATCCTCTCCCCTCCCTTTTTCCCCCACCCCCCCCACCCACCCCCCCCCCTCCCCCCATCAACACCTTACCAATCTCGCTCTCTAAATATATTTTTGAGGAGAGATTCATACTTGAATACATATAATAAGAGTGAGTAATAGGGGAATCATTCACACCATCCATCTAAAAAATTATGCAATGGTACTGTGTGATTAAATTGGCTTACTTTAATTATTTCACTATAGATTTTTTAATAAATTTGTATAGAATATCTCCTAAACCGTAATTTCGTTAAGTAAAAAAAAATAATTACATCCTTCTTCAGACTCTCGAGCTCTCATTTAATTAGTCTTTCATATAGATTATCACTTGATATATTTTCGGACAAAAGATTTTTTTTTAGTTTTTTTCCACGTCGTTTTTCTATCTTTTTTTACATGTTTTCTTCAGATTTTTTCACGAGTGTTTTCACGTTGGTTTTTTTTTACTTTTTTTCACATTTTTTTTTGTCTTGTCACTGTTTTTTTTCGATGGAAAGAAAGTTTTTTTTCCGTTTTTGCAGCGTTGTTTTCTCGTTTTTTTTCCGTTGTGTGAAAATTTGCATTAAGAAACTCATATATGATATAAACAACTAATATCAGATTATGTTTTAAGCACTAAAGATTAAAATATCTATATGACATAACACTGTAATATCCAAATAGGAAATAACTCACAGTCCACGATATTGAGTTTACTACTAACATTCATATATGAGATTTAACAGGTATAATATATATGTATTATATATGATTCTATGCAAGTTTTCAATGGAGAGAAAAGTCGCGAAAAAATTGTTGAAAGAAATAACGGTAATTTTTTTTTTTGTCGAAAGTAGTATCTTAAAGTGAGAAACGTATGAAAAAAACGTCGTGGAAAACAAAATAGATAAAAAACAGTGAAGAAAACCTCGGTTTTGAAAAATGTGAATAAACAACATGAAATAAAATTAGTGAAAAAAATCGTGAATGAAAAAAATAGTGAAAAAAGTAACTTTTGAATTCTTTTTTTTTTGATCGAATAGTATATCAGAAAAGATGGATAGTCTTTAGCAACAAGATATATTTTGAATTGCTCATCGTGATGGTTATATATTTAGTTTCAGCTTGCTCGGAATTATCGCGTTTTTGTGATGAGGATATTAAGATTTGAAAAAAAAATGGTTGAAGATATAATTTTTGGGTTATCATTATCCGAATTAGATTAAAGATGAAGATATTGCAGGGCAGTGGTGTTTGGTTCACCATGGTATCACAAAAGAATTTTGGTCATTTAAGCTCGTTTTAATAAGAAAAATTGATATATGATTAAACACATATCAGCTAGCTTCGTAACGACGTCATTATACGTAAGGAATTTGGAAATAAATGTATTGGATTCACAGTTGTGTGATTGGTTTAATCAAGTGGGACAAGTAGTGTATGTTAGAGTTTGTAGAGATATGGGGCTTAGAAGGAGTTTGGGTCACCCGCCAGATATAAAACAATACCTTAATCAACCCATTTATAGTAGTGGTTCAAAACTGCGACCTGTGATATCCCGATTCTTTTGGACGAATCTTGGTATGAGAAGTGACCTATTGTTATGTTTGTCGCTTTTAATAACTTTAACTTTGTGTTAATTTATAAGCAAAAGGTGCTCGAGTTAGTAACCGAAATGTCACTTAGAAAAATATTCAATGAATGTAAATGAAATTGAAATCAAAGTAGGGATTTCTCATAATCTTATATGTTGCATTTGAATTCAAGTACCTTACGTGTTTTAATCATTATATAGAAAAAGTCTGATTTCGGTATAGGTGATTTAAGTAGAGGAATAAAGTTAGAACTCATACTTTTACATCCTGACTTTCATTCGGGATTATTGTTATTGCAAGTGGATATGAGAAAAGCGTTTATATTTTTTTAGTAACAACATTTCGTTCTAACTAACATGTTTTCTATTACATTCATAAACGGATTCATCCGATTAAAACTAATTTTTAAAGAACCTTTGACGTCAACACATTACGCACACAACTACTGTACACAATCCCGTGTGCAACGCACGGGTCTGAATGCCTCGTATAATTTGAACTACAATTCTTTTCATTCCGCGAATCAAACATCATACGTAATGTTATCCTATTACAATTACATCAAAGTACACCAGATCACAGTGAACCAAACAGGTCCTTAGAGTTTACTAGATGATTATCCGTGCATAGCGGCGACGATACTATATAAAGGTTTAACTTGTGTGTGCAATTTTCTTTTATGTATATATGATTGGAGTAAGTGAGAGCAAGAAAGTTACTAGTTGTTTAAATTGTAATTAAGTAATTGCATTACTTTTTATTAGACGAATACCAACGTAAAACGACATTGTATAGGACAAATATTTATACTTGCAAATTGTATGTTTTTATAACACTTACGTGTTCAATTTGTAGTCCTTGCGAGAAAATTATATATATGTTGTAAACTAAAAAATAATAAGAGTTTAAAAATTAAACAATATTTAAAATATTAATTTATTGGTGGATGTTGCTGCCATTTTTAATCAAGGATATTATAAGCGATCAACATTACTTAAATTTTAAGCATTTTAAGTTTATGAAATGCTTATCCATGCATTATAAGCAGGGTTCTAAAAGGCGCGTCATGGCGCAGCCTAAGGCTTGGTTGTGATACTCCACGTGTTACGAAAAATAGACATAGGGTGTCGGGTTCTAGGCGTGACTGTGGAGTGAAAGGTGAAAAGCGCGATAAGGCATGAGGCGTGATGGGTTTTTTGGATTCAACTCCAAAAAAATTAAAAATAAAGAAGATTACATACATGGATAGTTTTTTAACTTTACTCATTATGTACAACGCTTTTTGTAAACTCAATATATATAAAATATGATCTAAATATATAAAAATTTTCATATTTAAGGCCGCCATAAACTACGCTTTAAAAACACAAAGGCTTCGCCATGAATACCAAGACGTGCGGCTTGGTAATTCTGCCATACCACGCCTCACGCTATTTATAACTTTGATTATAAGTAGTAAAAGTGTAAAGCAAATTTATAGATTAAAACTTAACTTAAAGCATCTATAATGAAATTGTCATCATTATAGACGAGACTGGTACTCGTCGCTGCTATAAAACATTTAACCATAATATTGCAATTACAATAATTTGTCGCTATAAATACCTATCATTATAAACGGATACGGGTGAGGTCATAATAAAAAGGTATAATTTCATATATCTCTTTATTTTTGTGATTAATTTAATATATACTCAAAGTATAACCATTGAATATACAATGTATAATATTTTTAATACATATTTAGTTAAATATGAAACTTTTAACTAAAAAGATGAGAGAGATGAAATTGTTACTAACTAGCATGACACCCGCGTAAAGCAGCGATTTCAGGAGCGAATGTAGTTTAATGATATTATGATTTTACGTTTTTTGGCGAGCATTGTTTAACGAGTTTTTTTTATAATTGATGATTGTTTATAGTGATTGCGGTTTTTGTGCTTGATGCCAAAGATTTTGAAAATTAATATTATCATAGTCATTATATGCAAAATTTGAAATATCTTATTGTTTTGTGTTGATATTTATTATAATACAAACATTCTTAAATTGATACTATACTCGTTATACATTTTATTATTGTAAATACTGAATTTAATGTGCACTTAGTGAATTTTTAAATTCTATTTTAATAATTACCAAGAGCATCCACTATGAGAGGTTTATAAAAACATTTAAGAAACTTGAAAAAGTTTATATCTTGTTTTAACCATAGTGAGAAATCTAGGTGACATGAAAAGATCTACGTTCTTGGACCTCTTCATAAACTCAACACAATTAATGCATGTGTAATGTGAAACATTAAGCTGTAACACATGTTTATCATAGTGAGAAAAGGTTTATAAACTCAAAAGGTTTATAATATATTAATATGTGGTGACATAGAACACTTATAAAGCTTTATAAATTTTAACCATAGTGGATGCCTTAATAATAACAAGTGTGTAGACTTAAAAAATTTAAAACTTCTAAAAATAAAAGTTATACTTCCTCTTTCTCAAAATTATTGTCCACAGACAAAAAATACACAGTTGAAGAAAAATGCATTAATTACTGCATTGGTTTCTACGAAAGAAAGAAAACAGTTTTACCCTTTAATAATTAATTAGTGTTTTCTTGTATATTTGTAAATATCAATTTAAAATAAAAGTAATATAGTAAACTTAACAAATCCAACTATTATTTTTAACTTAAACCCGCAAATTTTTTAAAAAATAGACCAAAAGTGTTATACCCGATAAAGATAGTGGACCAAAATTGTAGTTTTCTCTAGAGAAAAAACAGATGACAATTTATATAATAAATCAAATGAATTTAAAACTGGCATCATTTCCATTTAAGACACCTCATTGGTTTACAGTATTCAATTCAAATTCATCATCCCTTAATTAATCCGCCATTTCAAAATTATCATCTTCTTCTTCACCAAACCCTAACTTTAAATTCAACAAAATTAATGCTCAATCTAACTAATTAACTATCCAATGGCCACGTCAGCCTTCAAATCCACCACTAAACGATCTCCGATCAACGACTCACCACCGTCGTCATCGTCGGCGAAATCTCACCGGAGGTCTAGAAGCTTAAGCAGATTCTCACGCCCCGTGATGACGTCATCAGCTGACGTGGACGTCGTTGTACCTACTCCTAGACGAAAGTTTGTTAATACAGTTAGAGGTAGCGGTGGTGATTGTGGTGATATTAGTTTAGACGATCTCGCTATCGAGTTCTTTTCGAGTAACGATAATAACAGTTATGATGATGATGATGAGGATGGTAGTGGAAGTGTGAATAGAATTGGTAGAAATAGCAGACCTGTTCGTGGTAGTCCTAGGCGTGCGAGGTCGGTGTCGAGGGGTCCGGGCGGTGGAAGTAGTGAGCGTGGGAGGTCTGTTGCGAGAAGGAATGATGATAATGTTAAGGTTGTTACGAATGGTGGAGTTAGTGAGCGTGGTGGGAGAAAAAATGAATATGATGATAATAAGGTTGTTATGAGTGGTGGGAGTTATGTTAGTGAGGGTGTTGGATTGTCGAGGCGTGGCAGGTCTGTTTCGAGAAGGAATGATGGTACAGGGAATGGGAATGTGATTAATGGTGGTGGTAATGGTAGGGTGGTTGGGAATGGTGATGTGCGAAGGAGGAGGTCGGTTTCGGTTGCCAGGCATCAGATTAGTGACTCGGAGGTATAAATGTTTATTTTGTGTTTTTAGTTGCCTAATAACAATGTTTTGACTTTTCGACAGACTAATCCACGGGCTCAGCCCACCGCGAAGCATGTGTTTGTTGGTTGTATTGGAAGTAAAGTAGAATATGGAATGAAATCTATTTGCTTAACTTATTTTGGTAGTTATGCGGTTGTGAGATGTTGGGGGTGTTTGGGATTGTATTTTTTGTAAAGGGATTATTTGATTGTTGTGTTATCATATTGTGAATAGTCAATATTCATTGTAGTGATGGCATGTTTGGTGTGCAACTTATACGAGCTTATGGGTGTGTTTGTCAAAAGTAGATGCAGCAGTGAGGGTAGGTGTAATCATAATGGGTAAAACAACTCCTAAATGCTCAACGCTCCTAAATGCTACTTCAATGAGCGTTGGAAAATGAGCATTCAGAAAAAATAGATAAAGCTACTTGATGCTTGTTAAACGAGCATTAAAGATCACAATGGTCACCGCTCCTAAATGCATCTAAGTGCTCCGCGCCAAACACACCCTATAAGCATCATTTACTCGATAACAGGGCTAATGAGATTGTTTAAGAAACAAGCTCAGAAATCATAAGCTACTTCAAGTAGCTTTTCTATCAAGCTCCCGCTAGTTTTTCCAAACACAACCATATAGTGGTGTTTTTTTTTTGTTTAGGTACAAGTATATTTTGGCCTGCTGTGTGCATTCCATATATAAAAGTTATAATTTTTGTGATATTTTAGTCATGTTGGATTCGTAATTTGTATGATTATTGAGGAAGTGTGATTATAGGTGTGGGGATGTGCTTCTTAATTGTGTTAGTAATAGCTGATTAAGTTGTATAATCTGATTGACAGAGTGATATTGATCTTTCACGGAGTTCTGCCACTCAACCTAAGTCTAGGAGCATTAATAACGGCAATAGTCGAGTTGCTTCGTTCCAAAGACCCACTGCTTCAAGCCATCGAAGAATTATCAGGTCAATGAGCCAAGCACCTCCCTTAAGGTCACACGATGGCTACTCGGTAAATTATACTTCTTCAAGTTTGAGTTTCTTGTAATCGTTAAAATTACAGTGCCAACTTAATGCTGCCAGTTATCTAATTATTCAAACAGTTAGTTTCACACCGGCTGCAAAAAGAATAATTAGCCTAGAGAGTTTGTTTCTGCAAATTTTCCTTTTTGGTCATTTCATCTTTGGTTTCTTATAAAATCAGCGCCAAACATTCCAACTTTCAGTGTTCTGATTATCATTACAAATTTAAAGTAACATCCACACGCTATACAGCTAGACAACTACCTTTATTACAACTGTTTTTCTGATAGTACTACAATCACTTTCAGAGCCAGTCTTCAGCATTGACCGACGATGATTTAAGAGATGCTCGTTATGGAAGAAAGGAAATTGAGAAGACAATCCGAGCCGTGTATGCACAAAAGAAGGTTTGTAGTTTTTTTTCTGAGAATGTAATTAAGATTTTAATTTCTAACTACCATAGTGTTAGAAGCAATGAGAATAGTGTTTCTCTAGACCATAGTGTTTTTAACTACCCAATTTTATGCTGTAGCTTGATCACCCTACTGGGGATGATACTGACAATGGGATTTACGAAGCAATGAGAAAAGAGCTTAGGTCTGCTGTCAATGAAATCAGGATAGAACTTGAACAGGTCTTATACTATTTTTAATAATGTGATTCGTCCAATTTTGGTCCAATATATTCTGACTACTTTATATTTGACTTAAATAATCCAGACCATGGAAAGAAAGCCTTCTGCGTTATCCGTCCATGATCGCTTGTATTCAAACAAATCTGATAATACATCAAGAAAGAACTTTACAGCAAAGTTAAAACAGGTAATAACGTGCTTGGGCTGAATTTCTGCGGATGAATATAAGTTATCCTGCCTTTAATAGCTAGGTTCATGTTTAAAAGTTGAACCTTTGAGCAATCTGACATCTTTATTTTGCATATTTAACAATTTATGGTAATTTCTTGGATAGTTGTTTTAGTTTATCTTATGTAGCAGATGACTTAATATTTAACTTTTAAAATTATAGACGGAGCCACGAGGTCAAGATGGGTACAAGATTGTTAGGGAGGTGCTTCCGGAACCCAAGAAGAATGCTAATGCACAAAGAGTCTCATACCCTCGAAAGGTTTAGTTCCCTGAATTCTCTATCTGGTGTTACTATTAGCAAGTGACTAAGGTGGCAAAATCCTTGGGTCGGGACGTTGGGTAATGGTCA
>BQNB010124839.1:0-17724 GCA_026074375.1 Tanacetum coccineum
AATTAAAAAAAATCGCACTTTTAAAAATCTAAATTTTTTGAAAAAGATTTAAATCTTTTTCATATTTTTTTAAATGTACAAAAATTTTTAAAAAAGTTATGTAAAAAAAGTTCGAAATTAATAAAAAAAAAATTTAATAATCGAACCAAAATCATATTTTTAAAAAAAATTACAAAACTTTTTAAAAATTTTTAAAAAACTTCGCACTTTTTAATTTTTTTTTTAAATTTCGCACTTTTTTTACAAAACTTTTTAAAAAAAATTTGTACTTTTTAAATACTAAGATTTTAAAAAATACAAAATTTTTACATTTTTTTTTCAAAACTAAGATTGTAAAAGTACGAATTTTTTTTAAAGTTTTGTACAAATTTTTTTAAAAACAAACAAAAACTAATTTTTTTTTAAAACAAATAAGATTTTTGTAAAGTGCGATTTTTTTTAAGATTTTGTAAAAAAAATTAAATTTTTTTACGAATAATAATGTAAAAAAGTTTTTTTTTAAATTAAAAAACAAAAAAAACTTTTTTTAAGAGAGAAGTGCAAAAATCATCCCTGTGGCAGCAAAAAGACAACAATACCCTCCTATATAGTTGCACCGTTAAAAATTAGACCCTCGTTAATAATTAACGAGAAAAAAATTTGCACCGTTAGTCCAAGGGATGTATCGTGTCCCAAAACATTGACGGAGGGATGTGTTTTGGACAATTATTTAACGAGGGACGTGAGACGGTTTTTTGACAAACCACATGTATGATTTTTGCACTTCTCTCTTATTTCAATCTCCTCTAAGTCCTTTTTGATCTTATCCTCATTCATTTTTCCACTTATAGATTTAATTCTCTCTTTGGCTATTCGTATTAGGGCAAATAGCACAAAAAAGTACCTAACTTAATGGTCATCTTCAATTAAGGTGTTGTACTTTTTTTCTTGCATAAAAAGACACCCAACTTATTTTTATTGTCAATTTGGGTATTTTCGTTAAATATTTAACGATAATTCGTTAAGTTTTACATTTTAAGTTCACCGGCCGCTATCACCACCACCAATCATCGTCGCCACCACTAAGCCTCCCCACCAATAGTTTCATACTTTTCATACTTTTTCATACTTTTTCGTTAGAGAAATGCTAGAACCACAAAAAGATTTACACAAAACTTTTTACAAAATGATTTGTCACATATTTAGTGGTACTCTCTCTCTTGCTTTTCAATTATCTCTCTTAAATACATCCACTAACTTACTAGACACATCATTGTGTGAAAAACATTTTGTAAATTTTTTGTGGGTCTAGCGTCACTCTTTTCGTTAATGTGTTGATCAATATTGTAATGGCATAAGTGTTAAACTATTCACGTGCCAAATCTTAAAATCTAGCAAAAATCAGTTAGAAATTGAAAGAGTGGACCATGTAAACACCAAACTGACATCTATCTCTTGTGGTTTCTTTATTCCCCATCTGCGTATATCAATGAAAACAGAAAAAGATCTCTTGGTTAAAAGAAAACGGTATCATGATTTGCACATATTAGTAAATAAATTTTCTTGGCCGATAACAGTGATTTCATTTCTATCAACATCTACAATAACATTTGATTCACCACAACTTCAACCACCACTAACCCCACCCATCACCGTCATAGCGGCAGTGGACTTAAAATGTAAAAGTTAACGGATAATCGTTAAATATTTAACGAAAATACTCAAATTGGCCATAAAAATAAGTTGGATGCCTTTTTATGAAAGAAAAAAAGTGTGATACCTTTATTGGTAATGACTATTAAGTTGAGTACCTTTGTATGCCATTTGCCCTTCGTATTACGTTAACTCTCCGTATTTTGTTATAGAAAACGATCTAATAGATTTCGGCTTTTTAGACCAGCTAGAACTGAGCCAATTGATATAATTGGGCCATCAGTCAAATAGCCCAATCTCATTTTCCTTTGGCCTGTAATGCATCCCAAATTTATGTAGCCCTAAAAAGAAATTGTTACCCATAAAGATTCACATAACAAGAGACATGATCCGAAGGTCGGGGAGGATTGAACAAATGTTTAGCCATATTATTTAGTGAGAGAAAGGAAAGATGTGTGTGTTCTAGAGAGAGAAACACACACCTTATTACAAGTAAAATGAATCCTCACCCCTCCATGGAAGTATGGAGGGGATATATATAGCCCGGGACACAATCTACTTACTACACTTGACATTTCTAGTCCCTGTGTGTCCGGCTAATATAAACTAATGTAATTCCGTATTAGCCGACATATTTTAAGGCTAACAATCTTCCCCCAATATGTGGGCATACAGAATTACTTACAATGTTCCTAACAAGTACAAATACAACAAAATAAAATGACATCCAAGGCGCTTCCAATGCTGAAGATGACGTCTTTGTCTTCTAGTCTTGATACTTATACTCCAGCTTGGATCTTCTTTGTCTTGACTTGTTCTGGAACCATTGTAGTATGCATGAGTTGGATTAACTTCCCTCCAATTCATGCAGCATGTCTTTAAAAGCTTTCTTCATAGACTCCTTTTTGGCGAAGTTTCTGAATCAGCTTCCCCCCAAACCAACATCCGTATCTTGAGCAGATTCTGAAACGTTGATGTAGCTTGAACGATCTTCTAACATTGACATTTAAAGTGCACAGCGGAATTTAGTAGAAGAAACAGTCAACCACACCATCTAATACTGCTTCTATACTGTATCATGACATTCGGTCTTGATGATTATCCGTTTGGGGGAACATGCAAGAGATCAGCAACAATTCTTCTCACGCATGCAGAATACTTCACAAACCATACTAAGTGAAGTAGTATAAACTACTTCCCCCTAGAAGTTGACCTGATAACATCAAAGTACACGTTTTCCCCCATGATGGTTTCGAACTCTCGGAAGCATTATTGACGTGTACAACCATATACACGAGAAGTTCTTGTCATAAGCAACAATCTTGAAAAGTTATGAAAGACATTGAAGAACTTTGAAAGATTTTGCTGAGACTGTGAAGTATCATTGACGTTCAGTAGCTTCAAATATCCCGTGAGAGTTGCTGATCACATCTCAACCTTTTACTCTCTGGCTAACTTACCAACCTCATATTCTGTCGGCTATTGTTGTGACCACTTGGTGAAGTAAACCTGATATACCAAACTTAAAAATGAAGTCGAATCCCCCAAATTTGTTACTTAACTTTGCACTGTTGTTGATTGAAGAACGGTGCAGAAGAAAGCCTCTAAGTACCCTATACACTCAACTAAGAGTGATGGGACTCACGCAATAAAATAGGCATATGATCGGACAAGTAACGGTCCAAAGTAATAGATGAAATGTTAGGACATGAATTTAGTAAACCTTCAGAAATAAGGAAGCGGTCGAGTTTGCTCATCTTCGATCCTGATTTATGACACCATGTGAATTTGCAACCGTCTAGAGGGACCTCCTCCAATCTAGCGGATGAAATAAACAAGTTGAAAGCATCAGCACCATAAGCATTAAAAATAGACCCGTGTCTTTCATTTTGTGTACGCATGATTCATCAATAATATATATATAATATATAAGCAAACACTCAACCAATTACCTTTACTCAAGGAATGGTCAAGAGTTTACCAAAATAAAATATATATGTAGCCGGAAGTATGATTCCCGGGTCGTTATGTCCCAACGAGGCTTGAATGGAAAATCGAATGACGGATTGATGATTGATGTTTGAATATGACAAAGGTATGATTGGTTTTCTATTTCTACAAGTTAAATATGCAAAAACGATTAAATAAAACCTAAAACGAAAGCTATATAACTTAAAACCTAAAACGGGCACGAAAAACGAGGGGTAAAAACCTAAATTTTGCAAATTAAACCCTAAAACAAATTTAAAAGCTAAAATAGATTCTAAATGACAAATAACGAAGTTTAAAAAAAACTAGACTAAAAACGGAGGTCGTTTGACCCAAAAACGAGTCAAGACAAGAACGGGAACGAATCCCGTTCTTTAAAAAGTAAATTTTTGAAAAATTAATCCTACAGAAACTTTTTTATTTTTCCTACAAAATATATGAAAAAAGAAAATTTTAGAAAAAAGATTTATATTTTTCTGATTAATATTTTATTTTTTATGATTTTTTTAAGTTTAAAAAGAAAATAAATTATAAAAAATATTAAAACTTTATAAAAAATTCTGAAAAATTTACATAAAATAGCTAAGGTGACAAGGGTCCTAGGAAAAATGAGCTAGGTCGCACAGCTTATCTAATAAGCTGTCAAATAAGCTCAACAGCTTATAAGCTTATTAGGCAAAAACCTACTTAAATACCAAAGCGCCCAAGAGTCTTACAGAAAAGACCCAAGGGCGCAGCGGTAGAGTGTGTAGTGTGGAGGGTTGAGAGTGGTAGAGGTCGGGGGTTCGAGTCTTGCTCACCCCCGACTTCCTACTTTCCCCTTTTTATTTTTTTATTTTTTTTTCAAATTTTTTTTTACAAAGTTTTAAAGCACATATAAATTAGCATTTTTAAAACTTGAACTTTTTATTGAAACTTAATAATAAGCTCAGAAATAAGCCAAAAAGCTGGCAAAATGCTAAAGCTCACTTAAAGCAAAAACAAGCTATATTGTTGGCTTAGTTAAGCTAATATAAGCTATGAAAATGAGAATTAAGCTAAGTCCTATATCTACCCTAGTCTATTAAGCATTTATTAAGCTAAAATAAGCAAATAAAAACAGACTAAAAAGCTAAATAAGCACCTAAGCCAAAAATGGCTTTATACTTAGAAATTTTAAATAAACAACAAATAAGCTAGAATAAGCACTAAAAGGGACAAACTAAGGCACATTAGACCTAATCTAACCTAATAAGCTATTCTAAACCTAAATAAGCTAAAATGACAGGGCATTAAGCTGCAATAAGCTAATTAAGCCTACAAAGCTTGGCTGCAGGCCAAACAGGCCCTTGGGGCACTTTCAGGGCTTATTTTCAAGCCCTTAAAGTGGGACCCAATGGCTGAGCTTATAGGGGCTTTAAGCACACCCTATAAGCTATCTAAAATTGCTGAAAACAAGGTAGATGATAAGCTTTAGGACAGCTTATAGCAGCTGTCAATTTGGCACTTTGCACCAGGGGAGCCCTGAGTGGCAGACCCAAAGGGCTCTTTGCAGCCCTTGGTTTAAGCCATCAAATAAGCTCAAAGCTCAAAGATAAGCTAAAACAGACAGAGACAAGCTCATAATGAGCTTGTGCTCAAAAATTCACAAGCTAATAACATGGTTTAAAGGCTGAAAGTTGAAAATAAAAAAAAGCTAATTAAAACTTATGAAAATATAAATCTAAGACTTGTCAGTCTTTTACCAAGACTCATTAAACAATACAGGGACTTAGGCTATTCTATTTTGACACCAAAGTGCACTTAAAAACAGACTCTAAAGCTAAATTGATAAGCTTAAACAATTAAGCCCCTTTGAGTCCACTGTGTCACCACAGGTTCAAAGGGGGTTTTGCAAAAACCTTAAAAACAAATTTTAAACTTGAAAAACTTCTAAAAACTCATTTATACTAACTTAAAAATGTAATTGAAGCTGGCCAAAGTGACCAAAAGAGTTTTAACTCAATATGACCCATTTTGGGGGCTTAACCCAAACACCCCTTTAAATTATTAAAATGAGTTTTTACACTACCTTAGGATGAATTGGGTTTAAACAGATTTAGCATTAGGGAAATAAAGATCAAATGAGCAGACACAAGTAGAAAATAAGCACTAAAAAGCACTACAATAAGCTGAGCAGTTTTAACATGTCAAGAAAGCTTTAAAGGCAGTTTTATGGAATTATTGGAACAAAAGATATACAAGCTGAAAATTATAACTAATAAGTTAATAGTGAGACACAATAAGCATATTTTAAGCAGAAATAAGCAAATAAGCAGTTCAACAGTAACTTGAGTTATAAAAGGGAAAATGAAAGTAACCTTGGTCCTATGCTTTATATGGAAGTTTCAAAAGCTCAAAAGATCTTATTTGGCAGCTTGTTAACCCCCTAAGCCATCCAAGATTGCTTATTACCCAATGAGCTCAAACAGCTTATTTAACAATGGAACAGTAACACGTTTGCTTAACAAAGAAAATCTTAAGAACTTGGAATTTTAGTTAACTTTTGAATAAACTTACAACTGAAATTGAGGGTATAACACTTACAAAAGATAATGAAACTGAAATTTAAACATTTTTTGTTAAAAACATAAAAACGGGACTTTAAACTTAATTATACTAAATTAAAACTACTCCTAGATGCCTCTTCATTTTCTTGGTCTTCTTTCTTTTATAGCTGCTAGCCTTCTTTGCATTGTGTTAGTTGTGTTTGTGTTGTGAGTGGTTCCAGAAATCAATCCTAGCCATCCCTTTTCATCTGTGTTTCTTTTAAATGATCACAACCATTGATTTTTCTTTATTCTTAAAGAAGTTGAGGATTGCCAAGGTGGACGTGTAACATGTGACATGGGGTAGGTAGTGGAGGAGGGGGTGATGTTTATCCAGGGGTTTTTTGTGGTGGGGGAATAAAACGGGTGTTGTTTGGGGAAGATAATCAAGTGACGGGAAATTTGGTTTAAGCTGGGTTAAGTGGGTTAGGGATGACGGGTGAAAAGGGATTTGGGGGTAAAGGGTAAAAGTTGTAAATGTTTTAGGGTTAGGGTTTTGGTTTTCACATGATTGGCCCCTCAAGTTATCTAGGTGTATTGCAAAATTCGTCCTTATGTGGTACAAGTATGAGGGTTTGGCAGAAATGCCCCCTCAACTTGTATAGGGTAATTACATGGGTGGTCCTTGTGTATTGCAACTTTAAGGGTTTGGCAGGAAAGCCCCCTCAGGTTACACTTTCCTTGAATTGCAAATTTAACCCTTGTAGTTTTATCCCCCTTCCATAACTTTGGGATATGACAATTTTGGTCCCTCAAGTTTGCATTTTCTTCTTTTGGTTGACTTTGACTTTGTCGGGGTTGACTTTTTTTGACTTTTTGACCCCGGCTTTTGACTTTTCAGCTCTTTTTGCTTTCGTGCTTGTTTTTATCTGTTTTGGCTTTGTTTTTCGTCCTTTTGTGAATATCCGTTTCTTATACAACACAAATGCAAAACAAACATATATTTGGCCGTTTTTGTTTGTTTTTGGTCATTTAGGCTCGTTTTATTTGGTATAAAATATGTGTAATTAGGCACATATTAATTAACTACATAGAACATATATATGCATAAAATCATCAAAGTAAAGATATTAAGAGTTTTAGATGACCTTAATATGATGTGATAGGATGACCAATAAAATCTAAACCCTTGTTTAGATTATAAACCTTAGCTTTCATAACCGAGAAACCCTAATCCAATATAAAACCCTAATCTTTCCTTTTCCTTGCTTAACCCTTGTAAATGCTTAACCAAATCTTCTAAACACCTTAGGTCATCTTAGATATCATGTAGGAATATGTGTAAATGTCATAAATAAAATTTTGTATGGATTTGATGTGTGTTGGGTTGTAGCCGTGGGTTTTGAGGCAAAATAAATAGAGAAAAGTGTTGTTTTTATTGTAAAGTATGAAGTGTATGTGTTTCTCTCCTAGTTGCTTGTATTATATATCATAAGACTAAGTCAAGAGACATGTAGAGGAAATCTAGGAAGTCTTTGGTCTTGGTCCATTTCACTATTTGAGTTAGTAAGAAGAAATATCTACTTGTTTCCTAAAATGGACATTAACCCATGGTTTCAAAGAAAGTTGTTTTGCAATTTGATAATATCTTTGTACTCCTAGCTCCATATTCGATTCTATATGTATATGTACAATATATTTTCATAATTTTTGAGTATTGGGTATAATCATGGGTATTTGTTGAAGCGTAGAAAAGTTTTGGTGGTTCCGGGTATGCCTAAACGTATTTTATCGCGAAACGTAAACGTTTTACGTAACCAATAAAAATACAATGAACAAAGTTAATAATTATCCTCAAAATAATTACTTAACCCTTGTTTGAGGTAAACACTTAATTGTTTGATGCCCATTTACATTGAACGATAATTTTTAGCTTACGCGATTTAACTTAACGATTACGATTTAAAAGCAAACGCGTACAATACTAAAAATACATAGTGAATTTATTGACGTCGTAAATGACCCTAAAACACGACGTGTTATAATTTTGATTGATTTGAGCATTTTAGGTATCATTTCTTGCGTAGTCTATAATTTCGACGTGGTTATTGGTTGATACGAAGAGTACTACCGAAGTTTATTCATTTTCAGAAGTCTTATTGTTGTTAGATCGAGTTGTAATAGTTATACGAGTTTTTGGTTTTATTGAAACTTGTATACTAGGTGTTTTTCTCAAATTCGGAAGTTGTTACCGAGTTTTAGAAGTTACACAAATTTTCGGTTTTATCGAAAATTGTGTATTATGAACAAGTCTCATTTTCGGAATTAAGTCTAAAAGTTGTAATAGATACACAATTTCTCGGTTTTATCGAAAATTGTGTTAGGGAAATTAAATTCGATATCATAAAAACACACTTGGCACAATTTCGGTTTTATCAAAATTGTGTTTAACAAGAAAAAGGTTAAGTTTTGACACCAAAATATGGGTTTGTGAATCGTAAAGTGCTCACTTATTTCGGTTTTATCGAAATTATGATCATTTTTTGTTAAGAATCTAGAAAAGACTTGGTCACTCCTAAAATTCGTAGCTCGTAGGTCTTAGATAATTTTTGGAACCTTAAATAGGTAAAAGGGCCAAACCCCATGGAAAGCCCATGAAAGGGTCCCTGCCTGCCACAAGAGGATGTTGGTTGGTTTTATTTCTCACACACTCATTAATCTAATATTCTCTTCTTCTTTCTCTCACTAGAAACCTTCCTTCCATCCCTTTCTCTCTCCAGTTTCTTATTAATTGGTTAAGTAGTTAGATATATCACATATTCTATAATTAGTATCAAGAGCCATGGGGTGATTTAGTTAGGTTTTGTGTGCGTTTTTCCTTGTTTATTTATGGTCCGTTTGGTTCGAACTCAAACAAAAAGTTTTCACTTTTTGTGGGTTTAAAACCATAAAGCTTCCATTTTTATACTACTTCTATCTTAGTATAGGCTAGTTGTACAAGAAAAACTTTGAAAAACAATCCATCTTTTTTGAAGATTTTTGGTTCGTAAGGCTTTTTGTACTCAAAATCTTGATTTTAATTTTTTTGTGTTAAAATCCATAAATTTTATGTTTTTAAGGTTCTACTGGGCTTAGGATAGTAAGTTGTACAAGAAAATCAAAAAAACATCAAAAAATGTATCTTTAAGTGTTTTGAAAAAGTGTGTTTCGAATTACACTAGGAGAAGTATACGAGGCGAATTATACTAGGAGAAGTATACCAAGCGAATTATACTAGGAGAAGTATACCATGCGAATTATACTAGGCGAATAATACAGTCGAATTATACGTGTTTTGCTTAGGCGAATTATACCAGTTTTTTGCTTAGGTGAATTATATGTATTTTGCTTGAGAGAAGTATATCAGTTTTCTATTGGGAGAAGTATACCATTTGCTTGGGAGAAATATACAAGTTTTTCATTGGGAGAAGTATATCATTTTCTTAGGAGAAGTATACCATTTGCTTGGGAGAAGTATACAAGTTTTTCATTGAGAGAAGTATACCATTTGCTTGGGTGAATTATACATTTCTCTTGGGTGAATTATACCATTTCCATTAGGTGAATTATACAGTTATTTCTTTGATTTGTAAAATCCCGTGAAAGATTAACTTCTTTTCTCGGTTTTATCAAGAATTGTAAAATCCTGTGTAATTCCAATATTTCATCACTTAAACATACATCACTTTAACACAACAACCTCTAATCACCCCCCCAAACTATAACTAAACATCGTCCTCGATGTTTTAAAGGGGCACCTACCTTAATCTAAGGCCATTTATTTAAGTATGCCAAAGATAAAACTTTAGTCGATTAATTTGGATACTGATTCCCAAATGAAGCTTAGGATGTAAACTCATGTAGATGAAGGGTAAAACTGCGAAGCACGAGAGTCTTCACAATCCCGGGAAATCCAAGACAACTCAAAGCACACAAAACATGGACAAAACACGGGTAATGGAAGAGGTAAGCCTCCTCACACAAAAACACTTATTTATTACTACACTACTGAAAACATGGGGTGCCCCCACGAAGCGCTTGTTTAAAGGTCGCTACGCTGACGCCTCCCCGAATTTATTGGTCCATTTGGGGAACGTATGGAGATCCGGACAACCCTCGATTGGTATGTCCCCTCCAAAGTAGTTCTTACAAACGATACCATTAATCACTTTGAAATTTGGCTCGGAGTTTTGGGATAACTCGACAGTGCCATATGGAAAAACTTAGGTTACAGTGAATGGTCCACTCCAGCGGGTCTTAAGCTTGCCTGAGAAAATCTTTAATCTAGAGTTAAAGAGGAAGACTCGATCACCGACGTTGAAAACGCATTTTGATCTTGGATCATGGATTCTCTTTGTTTTCCACCTTGTAAAATTAAAGAATTTTCCATAGGCATGATCAGAAGTGCATTAAGTTCGTTTAGTTGTTACATTCCGGTGATCACAAACTTTTGAAGTCTTAAAGCAAGTTATTCTTAGTTCAAAATTATACTTGAGTTTAGAAAAAGAAATCTTAACCATTAAATTATCCTTATTAGCTATATACTATACTATAATACCGTCATCATTTACATGACTATAACATCGGCCACGCCTCCGATAAGATGTAGTGACTTAGTCTGACGACGGTTTCTTATTGATAACACTTATGAATGCACTTTGGCATTTATTATCTCACTATGGGCTTTGTTTTGAAGACTGCAACATCGGTTGTGAGCCGGCAAGATGCAGTAAACCTTTATCAGCCCACAGTTTATACTTTTAATTATTTATTTTTTCATTTTTCATTTTTTTTTCATTTTTTCATTTTTATTTTATATATATATTTTTTTCATTTTGCAACATATTTTCCGTAATAGAGAAAATTTCATTTTAGAAACTCAAATATAAGGCTGAACTAAGATGAATATTTTCGTTTCAGAAAGAGCTTCTTTTTAGAAAATGTTGGTTTAAAGTTAAAGCAAAATTAAGCACGTTTATTAGTCAGGTTAAGAGCTTCCGGGAGAAAAAGCGACAAGTTACATTTATAAGCTTTTAAGATTTTCAAATAAACCTTGTTTAGCATCCTACTTGTAAATAACACTATCATTTCTCGTTCTTCGCAAATTTAAAATCCCTAATAAAAGGATCCGCAAATGCTTAGCCTAATAAATTTTCGTTTATTAAATGGTTAAGGGATATTCTACCCATTAGGAAAGTCAAAACTGTGACAAAACACTTATTTTATTTTTGAAAATTTTTAAATTTATTCATTTATTTAGTATTTTTGCAAAAATTTTGGTGGTAAAAACAGGATTACGTGACAACAACGGTTGCAGGAAACAATCAAATTGAAGATTCCCCCCATACTAGAACTAAACATCATCCTCGATGTTCTAAAAGGGGTACCTACATAAATCTAAGGTCGTTTATTAAGTGTGCCAAAGGATAAAACGTTAGTCGATAAGATTTGGATACTGGATTCCCAAAATGAAGATGAGGATGTGAAATTCTTGTGAATGAAGGGCAAAACTGCGAGCACAAGAGTCTTCACAATCCGGGACATCCTGGACATTAAAACACAAAACACACAAAACGCGGGTAATGGAAGAGGCGAGCCTCCTCACAACACAAAACACTTATTCATTACTACATAATACTACTATTGATAAGCATAGGGTGCCTCCCACGAAGTGCTTGTTTAAGGTCGCTATGCTTGACCCGTCCCCGAATTTATTGGTCCATGGGGAACGTCTGGAGATCCGGGACTACCAATTGTGGTATGTCCCCTCCAAAGTAGTGCTTCAAACAATGACCATTCACTTTGAAATTTGGCCTAGAGTTTTAGGATAACTCGACAGTGCTATATGGAAAAACTTAGGTTACAGTGAATGGTCCACTCCAGCGGGTCTTAAGCTTGCCCGAGAAAATCTTCAATCTAGAGTTAAAGAGGAGGACTCGATCATCGACGTTGAAAACGCGATTTTTGATCTTGGAGTCATGGATTCTCTTTGTTTTATCTTTATAGATCAAAGAGTTTTCATAGGCATAAAGTTCATTTATCTCATTGAGTTGAACCTTCCGGTGATCGCCCGCGGTCATTAGGTCAAAGTTTGCATGTTTTAAAGCCCAATAGGCTTTGTGCTCGAGCTCAATAGGAAGATGACATGCCTTCCCATACACTAGCTTGTATGGAGTACACCCGATGGGTGTTTTGTAAGCTGTGCGGAAGGCCCAAAGTGCGTCATCTAGTTTATCCGACCAAGAGGCACGGTTTTCGCCTATGGTCCTTTCAAGAATTCTTTTCAAACCACGATTGGATACCTCAACCTGCCTACTTGTTTGTGGGTGATATGCGGTTGAGAGACGATGAGTTACTCCGTATTTAAGCATAACCTTTGCAAATTGGTCATTGCAAAAATGGGTTCCGCGATCACTTATGATTGCACGAGGGGCACCGAATCAGGCGAAGGGAGATTTGAGAAATTTGCAAACAACTCGGGCATCATTGGTGGGGAGCGCTTTTGCTTTAACCCATTTCGACAAGTAATCGATGGCCACGAGTATATATTTGTTCCCTCTTGAAGACGGGAACGGCCCCATGAAGTCAATACCCCAAACGTCAAAGATTTCACAAACTTGGATGAAATTTTAAGGCATCTCATCACGTTGTGAAATTTTTCTATGACGCTGGCACGAGTTGCAATTTTTAACCAACTCGTGGCCATCTTTGTGAATTATGGGCCAGAAGAAACCGGCATCAAAGACCTTTTTGGCGGTGAGATTTGCACTATGATGTCCCCCCGTAGGTCCATTGTGGCATGCTTCAAGGATGTCGAGAGCTTCCTTGCCGTGCACACACCGCCGGATCACTTGATCCGCACATATCTTAAATAAGAAGGGGTCGTCCCAAAAGTAGTGTTTGACGTCTTTGAAAAACTTTCTTTTCTACTGAGACGACATTCCTTTGATCATAAAATTTCCCGCATGGTAGTTTGCAAAATCGGTAAACCATGGGGCATTATCATTACCACGAAAGGTAACCATCCCAAGTGTCTCGAGAGGAAATGTTTTCGTAATTTCCTTTTTCTCGAGCTCACTTTGATGGGGATTTTCAAGTCTAGAAAGGTGGTCGGCGGCGAGATTTTTTGCTCCTTTTTTATCACGGATAACGACATCAAATTCTTGGAGCAGCAAAATCCACCGGAGCAATCTTGGCTTAGCATCCTGCTTAGCAAGCAGGTACTTGAGAGCCGAATGGTCCGTATACACTATGCTTTTGGACAAGACAAGATATGGCCGGAATTTCTCGAAAGCATACACTACGGCAAGTAATTCTTTTTCCGTTGTAGTGTAATGTGCTTGAGCCTCGGTCATAGTTTTGCTTGCATAGTGTATCGGCTGGAAGTGCTTGGTCTTACGTTGCCCTAGGACTGCCCCAACAGCAAAATCACTTGCATCACACATGATTTCAAAGGGCAAGTCCCAATCGGGAGCAACTAGAATTGGAGCCTGGGTTAACTTCATCTTAAGGGTTTCAAATGCTTCGATGCATTCCTTCGAGAAGATAAACGGAGTTTCTTTTTCAAGGAGGTGGGTCATAGGCCGGGCGATTTTGGAAAAATCCTGAATAAATCGTCGGTAGAATCCGGCGTGACCGAGAAAACTGCGAATACCCTTCACGGTAGTGGGATGAGGCAATTTTGCAATGACATCAACTTTTGCCTTATCAACCTCAATCCCGGATTTAGAAATCTTATGGCCAAGGACTATGCCTTCCTTGACCATAAAGTGGCACTTTTCCCAATTTAGCACAAGATTGGTGTCTTCACACCTTTGGAGCATTTTGTCTAAATGGGAAAGGCAAGAGGAGAAAGAATCACCGAAAACCGAGAAATCATCCATGAAGACTTCCATGGTTTTTTCAATCATATCGTGAAAGATTGCAACCATACACCTTTGGAACGTGCCCGATGCATTGCATAACCCAAAAGGCATGCGACGATAGGCAAATGTCCCGTAAGGGCAGGTGAAGGTAGTCTTCTCTTGATCAAGTGGGTCAATCGGGATCTGAAAGTAGCCGGAGAATCCGTCCAAAAAGCAATAGTACTCATTTCCGGCTAATCTTTCAAGCATCTGATCCATAAATGGTAACGGGAAATGGTCTTTATGAGTTGCATCATTGAGTTTTTGGTAGTCGATGCAAACTCGTCATCCCGTAACCAACCTAGTAGGTATTAACTCATTTTCTTTATTTTTTACCACGGTTATGCCTCCCTTCTTAGCCTCCCTTCTTTGGGACCAAGGAACGGGCTCATCCCCAGGGACTGTCAGTGATAGGGTAAATTTATCCCTGCATCAAGAAGTTTTTTAATTACTTCTTTCTTAATACCTCATGGATTTTGGGGTTTAACCTTCCTTGATGTTGAACACTACAGGGTTTGGTGTTTTCGTCCATCAAAATCTTTATGGGTGCAAAATTTTTGGACTATTCCCTTTATTATTTCAGTAATTCTTCCAAGCTATAGCATGTTTGTGTGACTTATGAATACTTGATCTAGGGCTGGTTTATCATCATTCTTTCAAGGTTTTTAGCGTTGATGTCGGGTGGAATGTGTCATGTCACCATCCAATATGCATACGCAAAGATGGGCATGGTAGTACTTGGAGTTCTAAGGCTCTGGGAGGATCGTCACATGAAGTTTTGGCCTGTTCAGGCTACTTTGTATTTTCAGTTTGGTGAGACGTATGGGTAGATTTGGGTCACTTTGATCACACTTACATTCCCTCAAGGTAAATGCTTATCTCCTTCAGAATCATAGATGTCGCAACCAATTGTGGTTATTGGATCTTCATGTTCAAGAAATGCATCGATCTCTTACATTAGAAAATCATCTTCTTCCGTAAGGAGTGAAAGATGGAGAGCGAGAATCGATATTAAGGTCCCAAGTATGAAGTGGGATTGCCCACTTTCAGGAAACTTCAAGTACTTTCCTTGAAAATATTCTTCACAAGCAATTGTCAATAAACATCAAACTCGGTTAACCGATTCAACGTTATTGTAGGAAATAAGATTAGTTCACCAACTTTGAAAATCAGCGGATTGGTCATCGTGTTCTAAGGGTATTTCTTACCACCTGGACATTATTAAGGCACGTGCCGTCCTCAAGAAAGGTCTTCCTAAGATTGGGGAAACCCGAGGATCGGCAACTGTAATCATCTCGACCACAAATTCGGCAGGAAAGATGACGTTTTCAAATCTTTCTCGAAAACATCCTCGGCGATACGGTCGGGGTAGAAATCGTCGATTGCGTCGGCAAGTTCATGTATCTTCGAGTTTTGGTCGAAGCTTTGGGAGACTTAGTTCTTTCAAAATGGAGAGAGGCTTAGGTTGATGCCTTGCACGAGATCGGCCAGTAAGCATTTCATTCATAGCGGGAAAATCACACGTATTAAGAAATCTGCCGGGGTCTCCAAGGTCTTCTCGGGAAACTTTTTTTAGGATAACCCCGAAGCAATTCTCGTTTACGTTGTCTTGTCAACTCAATCATCTTATCTTGTCATTGACGGGTCGCTTTTCTAACTTTGGTGCAAATTTGGGATGTGTTAGGGAGAGCGTCCGCGAACTTAGCTCGGAAAGGAGATTCCGAAATAATCTCCATAAATTTTGGAAGCTAGAAGATTGTCTTTTTCACGGAGCTTTTCTTTGTTAGCCCTGAAGGATAAGGAAAAGGTTGTTTAGTCTTTGATCAGCACCAACGGGCTCACCAATTTGGTCATTAGTTTGGACCACCGGAGGTTGGATGTTTTCGGTGCTTGGTCTGCCCGCCGGTGCCGGCTGGGCTCCTCGGGTGCATTTTCCTCGTGCTCTTTAGGAGACGTATAGAAATTTCGGATGGTCCATTATAGGAAACACCGCTTCGGGTAGTGATTGCTTTCACATCACCTTTCGGGTTAGCAATGGTGTTGCTTGGAAGAGAACCCGAAACCCCGAAGTAGAAGCGGTATACTACTATTCACGATTGGTGATTAAAGTCCGTATATTTGCCATTGGATTTTTCATATTTTGCATAACCGCGTCGTTAGCTTTGACGTTAGTTATCTCAAAAGCGGGCTTGACACACCTGATGGTAGTGGACTGGGCTTGGTAAGCGGAGCTTGGATAAAGTCGGGGGTTGATTAATCTGGGGTGTTTGGTTTAAACTTGTCCTTGATTGAAAGTATTACCCCGAATTTTGGTTAAAAATTGTTCCCCCGAGTTTGGTTGAATTGATCCCCAATTTTGGTTGTTTTGATGGTTTTGCATGTGAGGAAAACGGGGGAGGTCGGAATTTGGTTTGAGACCATCTTGGGGTCGGTATCTGGCATTCCCTTGTTTGTTAGTTGAATGCGGCGGCCTTGCACGTGTTCTTGGATAGTGTCACGATTGATGTTGCCATCGGTGGCTGGACAATTTTGGTAAGAATGACCACCCCCGCAAGTTACACAACTTTGCTCGACTGCTTTTACAGGAGCGGGAGCTGGAGTTTGGTTTTTCTTATCGAGAATCAATGCTTCTATCCATATCTTCAGCTTAGCAAAACCTCGGATGAAACTGCTTAGTGTAGAAGAGCTCGTTACTCACTTTTGAAATAATGGCCGTGCTTCGTGATGACGAATTTGGACTTGCTCTGATGAATTTTCTAGCATTCGCGAGCATTTTATCCAGAAAATTACACCCGCAGCAGAGATCAATGTATCATGATCAATCGAATTTAGGGAATTTTATAAAATGTATCGAGTTGATGCAATTTCTGAAAACCCATGATGCGGGGGCATCCCCTATGAAGATCATTGAAGTCCGGTCCCATGCCTCGTTTTAAAAACAGTTTCATAAATTTGTGTTGAAATCTTGTGATTTCATTTCGAAGATTTGTTGTTTTAGAGGGAGGGAAGAATTTGTTAATGAATTTCGAAACAAGATCATCCCATGTAAGAATCGATTGAGGGGGCTCTTTTTCAAGCCAAATCCGGGCTGCTCCCTCGAGGGAAAATGGGAAAAGCATAAGCTTAACCGACGTACAGGGACATTTGGGGAACTTCACGTTGAAGTTGATTCTAGTTGAATACTCGGATGTGGGCATGTGGGTCTTCTTTATCATGTCCAAAAAATTGCTTGTTTTGAACAAGATTAAGTAGACCATGCTTGATCTCAAAGTTGTTCGCGGTAATTTCGGGAACAACGATTGCATCCTCGTAACCCTCGGTGGGTGCCTCGAGCAATTGAGCCATAGTACGATTATCGTCCATCGTAACTATGGGAGGATTGAAAATTTCTTGATTGTTATTTGGTTTCTCAAGATTTGGTGATTCAACAGAAGTTTGTCGGACTTGTTGTTGTCGACGTTTACGGGCTTGAGAACGAGTGCGCATGCACAAAATAGAAATTTAAAAAAAAAAGAAAATTTACACTAATTTTTTTTTGGTTTTTCAATGGTTTATTAACAATTGATTTTAACGGACAATGAGATAAGGCAACTTCTACCAAATAATCTACTTACTTCACGGTAGCTCTCAAAATGAAAAACGCACAGGTGAGC
>BQNB010124840.1:8325-19869 GCA_026074375.1 Tanacetum coccineum
ATCGAACGAGTAAATCATAGTGAGGACCGAACGAGTGAGTCCTAGTGAGGACCGAACGAGTGAATCTAGTATGGGTCGAACGAGTGAATGTTTATTGAGGACCGAACGAGTGGATTAGGTATGAATCGAATGAGTGAATCATTGTAAGGACCGAACGAGTAAGTCCTAGTGAGGACCGAACGAGTGAATCTAGTATGGGTCGAACAAGTGAATGTTTATTGAGGACCGAACGAGTGGATCAGGTATGAATTGAACGAGTGAATCATTGTAAGGACTGAACGAGTAAGTCCTAGTAAGGACCGAACGAGTGTCTGATAGTAAGGACCGAATGAGTGACTAACTGTATGGACCGAACGAGTGATATTTAGTGGAAACCGATCAAGGTGTTTCTTTGAGGACCGAACGAGTGAATTTATCAACACTTAACCAATTTTTGACATAACACACTTAAGATCATATTTTTTCTAACTAAGATTAAATTAATCAAATCTCTTAGTTTAAAATAGACATCAAATGCTTGACAAAACCAATGTTAACTGCATTTAACATTAGTTGTTAGGATAGGTGCCTTTGTCTCATAAGCTATTAGTCTATCTAAGATGATCGATCTTCAAAAGTGCTAAAAGTCATAAAGGTTCTCATGAATGAATGATTGTGTCTTCTTATAAACTGCACTCACTCTTTCTTAAACAGACTCATGGAAATCTCAATAGCGGATCAGATTGCTTTGGATGATGCATTGGTGGCTCCTGCTGACCGACTTAAGATTGGTAAATGTAATCTTCGCTTAAGTTCGGATGTCACATCAAAGGAAGCAACTCTCCAAGTGGTCTACGATGTGTTAAAACTCACTCCTTTCTACAAGGCATTCCAAGTCACTGCTGATGCTCCAGAGATCTATATGCAAGAATTCTGGGCTTCTGCTTATGTTCATAATCGATCTGTCAGATTTAAGATGAATAACAACTTCATCACCGACATCAACACCAATCACACAAGCTCAAGTTACATATGTATCTGAATCTGTTCTATCCTCGAAGTTTGATGCAAAGATTTTCATAACTTGGAAAGAAAGTTGAAGCAACGCTGAAGAGTGCTTGAACAGAGAAAGATCAGATTGACAACCTCTTGAAAGAAAGAAGGTTAATGAGGAGCTTAGAAAGTTCGTTGGTGGGAGATTGTACGAAGGAGACCTACGGCTGCGTCAAAAGAACCATATGATTCTATCATATGATGTTCTCATCATTCAGGTCAAACCTCGTATATAATAATCTTGTGAATATATAAAGTGTAGACTTAATGGTGATAATAAGGAGTGCTCGAGTACAAAATTTTCAAGAATTTCTTAGTAAATTCAAAATCTTTCAAATTATTGTACTCAGCACTGTCTTATAATCCCTCAAACGTTGAGGGGGAGCAATAATATGTTCCATTCTGCTAGAATATATCATTTTGTCCCCGAACGGTTAATCAATTGATATCCAAAATATCAAGGGATTAACATTTTGGATAAGGGGAGAAAATGTGATTAACCTGGACTTAATGTATATTGTCAGAAGTGATCAAATAAAATGGACTCAATGCACTCCACACCTAGCATGTACTACGATTACGATGCATATGTTTAGGGGGAGCTTTTGAGTAATGATGAAAAACTCTCAAAGTGTAAATCTTTTGATATTTATATCAAACACTTTGATTGAAATTTTCAATGTTTAAGTGATGATGAAAAACTCTCAAAGTGTAAATCTTTTGATATTTATATCAAACACTTTGATTGAAATTTTCAATGTTTTTGGAAGGATCATGATGAAATACCCAAAAGACCGACCATGTTCTTAAATTTATGAAGTTATAAGGCGGTTAGGCTTAGGTATTCAGATCTCATGATCCAGCCAGAACCGGAGGGATCTACCCAGGGATATCCACTAGTTAGTGTAGAAGTCCTTAGGTATGATTAAAAAGGAGAAAATGTGAGAATAGGGAATAATGCCGACTGAGATGGAGCTAACACTGGAACAAACCCAACAAGGTGTTAGTTATGAAGTCTCGGTAAGCATTGAAGGGGTTGAAGAATGAAAAAGAAATGTAAGGATAAAGGGTGAAAATAAAGAAGCCCTCCATACACTTAGGCAGAAACCGGGTCAATACATATGCTGTCAGAAACACTCAGGTGTAGTCTGACATTGAAGACAGTCATGGACCCAGTGACGCTATGCACAACCCTCCCTAGCCACTCAAGGTCTCTCAAAAGACTCTTGTTTCATTTCTCACGGAGATTACACGCATTTCTATCGACTTTCTCACTCCGAGTTAGTTGATATTGAAAAGGTGGCACTCAGCTCCAGCCTCCGATCACTAAAATTAAAAGTGCACAATTGAGTCTAGAGCCAAAAGAGATCATCCATTAATCTCATTAGGACACTTGTCATAATTTAGCTTGTTATCTCACACAATGTGAATATCAAGTAATATCATTAGAGTCCTACGCAAGATCCTTGTGATTTTGCCAGAACATCAGAGTGAATTCATTCACAATGAAGATGGAAATCCTGCTTGAGCCAACATCAAACAAGCTCATGGTAGGTAACTTGTGCGATTCTTTATGAATCAAACTTGTGACAACTGGAAAGAAACGATGGTGCGATTCTATAAGAATCAAACTTGTTCCAGGAAATGGATCAACGGTTGTTAATGAATTTTTGAAATGATTAACACTCTCGGTGTGTCACAAAAACAATTTTGTAAGTGATACACCGATTGATTTTCAAATCAATTTTCTATATCAATCGGTGAGATAGTAACTCACTGGTTCACTCTTATCGTGCTGTCTGCTTTGAGACATTCCGATAATGAGAACATGCTGAGTACGATGAATCTAATACTTATGTGTTAGAAAGATTCAATACTACAGCTGGAAATCCTGTCAAGAAGATTCTTCTTAAATTGAATCTATCTGATCACAGGTCGATCCTCACGGATTCGAAGGTTTCTCCAACCAAACCTGGGCGAATGACAAAGCCATATTCGTCCCCCCGCTTTATTGCTAACTGTTTTATGCAGGATATTTAAAGATGGTGGTGGAGGTCCCTGATTCCAGCTGGCTCACAAGATCCATAGCTACATGCTCATACCCGACCGACAAACATAAAGTCATCATGAAAGCTCAAGTTCATGTTTCAAGACTTCCGCTACTCTGATACCACACATCTTTCTTGAAGTGTCAAAGTGTTAAAGTTAAAGAATTTCAAGAAAGATGCAACATTAAAGCTTTTCAAGAATGGTATGAGCATGTCGGTCCAGAAGTCGCAAGTTCACAAGATGGCAAAATTTCAAGATGGCGAAGAGATTATGCTTGGTTGATGATCTCAAGTTGCTCAAGATCACAATGTCAAATACAAGTTCAAGGAACAAGCTCAATTCCAAAGTCAATGATCACTAAAACATATTCACAAGAGAAAGTCAAGAGTAAGAGCTAAAGACTAAAGACAAAGCATAGTATGCTAGGTTTAACGTTTTATAAATTGGAGTGACCTCCCTTATGAGGAGATTGTTGGAAACACGAAAAGTGTCGGTCACTTCCAAGTTGTAACAGGTCTTAGCTCGTAGTTAGTATAATGATTAGATTAGTAATCTAGTCCGGCCCAAGGCCCATGGGAGGCCCAACTTAGCCCATGGCCGGCCTCAATAGGATATATATAGTCCCTCTCCTAGTCTTGGAGAGGGTTGGTTGTTCCATTTTTCCATTTACTTCATTAATACAATTCATCCATTTTCCATCCAATCTCTCTCTAACATCACAACCCACATCTCACTCTTGTTCTTGGTTTGATCATAAGATTACTAGTATTCTTCAATTGGTATCAAGAGCCATGGAGTGGTGTGTTTAGTTTTTGTGTTTGATTTGTGTTCAAAAACCTTTACAAAGAGCAAATTAGTGATTCAAATTTTTTGGCTTAAAAACCTTAAAGTTTTCATTTTTATTGTTCCTATAGGGTTAGTAATACTAGTTGTACAAGAATTTTTTGCTAAAAACCATTAAAAATCGTGTTTTTTTTCAAATGGATAGAAGACTTAGTGCCTAACTCCAATTGGAGTCAAAACGATAGTCAAATAACGACAAATACCCCTCTGGGGAATTCACATTGTGGCAAAAATCGAAGACAGTTCTAGTGCATTTGGCGTCCTCAAGGGAATCAGCTTCATGATGTCTACTCAAAAAGACGGATTATTGCTGTCACTAAGGTGGAAATAGTCGAATGACAAGACTATAAGCATCTTGATTGAATTACTGTACGAAGGGATGATGACGTTCTTTACAAGTTTAAAGAAGGCGACTTCCACAGACTAAGGATCCAAGACATTGAAGATATGCTGCTTCTTCTCGTGCAAGGAAAAGTGACAAATCTCAACTTTGAAACGTATTGCATTAAATTCTCCTTACGAATGTATACAAGAAGCGTTGTCATCCAGAGGCGATTGTGTTAAGATCTTCAACTGGGTGATGAAAGCTATCAAAAGAAACTAACCTCACCAAACTGACACGTGACAGATCTAATCTGAGGAATGGACAAGACGCCTTATACATCATACTCTGATCCAAGAGGATTCATCTACGAGAACAAAGACAAGAAGAACAGATTGATGCGCATTGACGAACTACACAAGTTCAGCGATGGCACTCTAGATGATTGTTCGTAGAAGACTGCTCAAATGATCGCCTCAATGGGAATTAGAATGGCGTATCAGCCACAGACTTTTTGGAGCCAACGGACAAGGCAAATGCAATAGCTAATGATTCAGGCGATTGACAAAAGGCTAAAGACAAGGAGATAATGAGGAAGTTTGAGAGATTTGTTCGATGACGACATATGGGGTGACATACGCTACACCAAGGACCATATGATCTATCATATGTTTGTTCTCAACTTAAAAAGGCAATCCACGTAAATACATTTATCTGTGATTATTGTTCATTATTAGTGGGTAGACTTTTTTGGTGAAAAATAAATGTGCTCGAGTACAAAATGTTTCAAGAAATTCTTAGTAAAACTTCAATTTACAATAATTGTACTCAGCATCATCTTATAATCCCTCAAAAGTTGAGGGGGAGCAATAATATGTTCCAATCTGCTGGCATATCTCATTTTGTCCCTGAACGGTTAATCAATTGATATCCAAAATATCAAGGGATTAACATTTTGGATAAGGGGAGAAAATGTGATTAACCTGGACTTAATGAATACTGACAGAAGTGATCAAATAAAATGGACTCAATGCACTCCATACCTAGCATGTACTACGATTACGATGCACATGTTAAGGGGGAGCTTTTAGTGATGATGAAAAACTCTCAAAGTGTAAATCTTTTGATATTTATATCAAACACTTTGATTGAAATTTTCAATGTTTTTGGAAGGCTCGTGATGAAATACCTAAAAGACCGACCATGTTCTTAAATTTATGAAGTTATGAGGCGGTTAAGCTTAGGTATTCAATCCCATGAACCAGCAAGAACCGGATTGATCTACCCAGGGATAACCGCTAGATAATTTTAGAAGTCCTTAGGTAAACATAAAAAGTAGAAATAAGTGAGAATAGAGAATAATGCCGATTGAGATGGAGCTAACACTGGAACAAACCCAACAAGGTGTTAGTTATGAAGTCCGTTAAGTGCAATGAAGTGGTTCTTAAATTGAAAAAGAAATGTAAGGATAAAGTTTGAAAATAAAGAAGCCCTCCATACACTTAGGCAGAAACCGGGTCAATACATATTCTGTCAGAAACACTCATGTGTTGTCTGACATTTAAGACAGTCATGGACCCAGTGACGCTATGCACAAACCCTCCCAGCAACTCCAAATTCAGAAAGACTTTTTTTTCAAAACTCACGGAGATACACTCATTTCTCATGAACTCTCTCACTCCGAGTAGTTGAAATAGAAAAGGTGGCCCACTCTAGCAGCTCCAGCCTTCGATCACTAAAATTAAAAGTGCACTATTGAGTCTAGAGCCAAAAGAGATCATCCATAAATCTCATAAGGACACTTGTCAAATTCTGCTTGCTAAACTCACAACAATTGTGAATTACAAGATATATATTAAGATTCCTTCGCATTATCCTTGTGAATTTGCCAGATCAACAATAGTGAATACATTCACAATGAAGATGGAAACCAGCATGAGCCAACATCAAACAAAGCTCATGTAGGTAAACTTGTGCGATTCTATATGAATCAAACTTGTGACAACTGGAAAGAAACGATGGTGCGATTCTATAAGAATCAAACTGTTCAGGAAATGGATCAACGGTTGTTAATGAATTTTTTGAAATGATAAACACTCTCGGTGTGTCACAAAAACAATTTTGTAAGTGATACACCGATTGATTTTCAAATCAATTTTCTATATCAATCGGTGAGATAGTAACTCACTGGTTCACTCTTATCGTGCTGTCTGCTTTGAGACGTTCCGATAATGAGAACATGCTGAGTACGATGAATCTAATACTTATGTGTTAGAAAGATTCAATACTACAGCTGGAAATCCTGTCAAGAAGATTCTTCTTAAATTGAATCTATCTGATCACAGGTCGATCCTCACGGATCCGAAGGTTTCTCCAACCAAACCCGGGCGAATGACAAAGCCATATTCGTCCCCCTGCTTTATTGCTAACTGTTTTATGCAGGCTATTTAAAATGGTGGTGGAGGTCCCTGATTCCAGCTGTCTCACAAGATCCATAGCCACATGCTCATACCCGTCCGACAAAATTAAAGACATCATGAAAGCTCAAGTACATGTTTCAAAGACTTCCGCTACTCTGATACCACACATCTTTCTAGAAGTGTCAAAGTGTTAAAGTTAAAGAATTTCAAGAAAGATGCAACATTAAAGCTTTTCAAGAATGGTATGAGCATGTCGGTCCAGAAGTCGCAAGTCCACAAGATGGCAAAGTTTCAAGATGGCAAAGAGATTGTGCTTGGTTGATGATCTCAAGATGCTCAAGATCACAATGTTCAAATACAAGTTCAAGGAACATGCTCAACCAAGAAGTCAATGATCACAACAACAAATTCACAAGAGAAATACAAGAGTCGAGCCACAAGGAGACTAAAGATAAAGCATAGTATGCTAGGTTTAAAGTTTTTAAATTGGAGTGACCTCCCTTAGGGGGAGATTGTTGGAAACACAAAAAGTGTCGGTCACTTCCAAGTTGTAACAGGTCTTAGCTCGTAGTTAGTATAATGATTAGATTAGTAATCTAGTCCGGCCCAAGGCCCATGGGAGGCCCAACTAAGCCCATAGCCGGCCCCCATAGTAGTATATAAGTCCCTCTCCTAGTCTTGGAGAGGGTTGGTTGTTCCATTTTTCCATTTACTTCATTTTCCTAGTTAATACTGTTAGTTATGAGTTAAAACTATTAGATTGATTCAGCTTATTTAAGTGCTTATTGTTGACTAAAATCTGTTTATAAGTATCTTATTTTGTTATTTAATAATCTGTTTTTAATAATTTAGGACCAAATCAGCTTAATATAAAAAGAAAAATGATTTGTGAAAGCTTTAAGGGATATTTTCAACTAGCAGTACTAACCCATAGTTAGTACTGCTAGTTCTCTTTTGGGATTTTTCGCTAGCAGTACTAACTCAAAGCTAGCAGTACTAACTCTAAGTTAGTACTGTTAGTACTGGTGGTTTATTTTAGCTTATCAGCTTATTATTTCTGCTTATTTAAGATTTCCTTAGCTTTTTAGAGTAGATTAAACCATTTTCCTTTACTGTCTTTAGGAGTAAGCTTATTTAAGCTTATTCGCCTTTTCAAAGCAATTTTAGTAGTTGATCAGATTGTAGCTTTTAGCTTATTTGCCATTTTAGTTTAATCTAGTTGCTTATTCTTATGCCTGAGTGCTTATTAGGGGTAGTAATTATCTGTTTTTAGCTTATTTGCTTATTTCTTGTTTCATTATGTTTTGTTAAAGCTAGCAGTACTAACTCAAAGCTAGCAGTACTAACTCCAAGTTAGTACTGATAGTTAATACTGTTAGTACTGTTGTTAGTACTGCTGAGTTTTTCTTACTTAATTTAGCTTAATTGCTTTTTGAATTTGCTTATTTAGAGTTAGTTTAGCTTATTTGATTTGTCTTAAGCTTATTTGAGCTTATTTGTATCTTTGTATAAAAGTTTTTAGTGTTTTTATCATTCCTAGCTTTTATGCCTGCTCTAGCTTGTTTACCTTGCTTCTCTTCTCGTGCATTTTCTTATTAGTGTTAGTGCCCAATCATTCCTTGTCATATTCAAACATCGATTATCAATTCGTCTTTCGATTTTCCATTCAAGCCTCGTTGGGACATAACGACCCGGAAACACTCTATACTACTTTCGGTTATATTGATTTCGCGAGATTTTGATCCTTGTTATATATTTATATTTATTTGTATTTATTGATATATAAAAAGGGGTAAGATCAAGCGAGTCAGAGTTCCTGTGTCGATTATTTCAGACCTAGACCCTCGTTTTGCATCCGGATTTTTGGAGATCCCTTCAAACGTCATTAGGGATGAATTTGGATATGAGCACTGCTTATCATCCTCAAACTGATGGTCAAGTGAAAGAACGATACAGACATTGGAAGACATGTTGCGTGCTTGCGTGATTGACTTTGGTAGTGGCTGGGATAAGCACTTACCTTTGGCTGAATTCTCATACAATAATAGTTATCACGCTAGTATTAAAGCCGCACCTTTCGAAGCTCTATACGGAAGGAAATGTAGATCGCCTGTATGTTGGAGTGAGGTTGGAGATGCCCAACTCACGGGACCAGAAATGATTCGTGAAACGACAGAGATGATTGTGCAAATCAAGAACCGATTATTAGCTGCTCGTAGTAGACAGAAAAGTTATGCGGATGTGAGACGTAAACCTTTGGAGTTCGAAGTGGGTGACAAAGTTATGCTGAAAGTATCACCGTGGAAAGGTGTTGTTCGATTTGGAAAACGTGGGAAATTAAGTCCCCGTTATATTGGACCATTCAAGATTTTATCAAGAATAGGTCCGGTGGCATATAAACTGGAATTACCCCGAGAGCTTCAAGGAATACATAATACGTTCCATGTTTCGAACTTAAAGAAGTGTCTATCAGATGAAGACCTTATCATTCCATTCGACGAAGTAAGGATCGACGAAAAGTTGCATTTCATTGAAGAACCCATTGAAATCATGGATAGAGAAGTGAAACAACTTAAGCAAAGTCGGATTCCTATAGTTAAAGTTCGATGGAACTCGAGTCGTGGACCGGAATATACTTGGGAACGGGAGGACCAGATGTGGAAGAAATACCCTCATCTCTTCGATTTTAACAAGAAGCGAGCAACAAGATGAATTGATCTTCGAGGACGAAGATCCTTGTTAGGAGGAAATGCTGTGACAATCCGTCAATTTCAGGTCGTTATTTTATTCTCGAGTATTAATTATAATTTTCATTTTTATATTGAGATATGAACTCACGACTAACCGGGAAGAAATTAGGGCTTACAATTGTAATTTACGCGACGTTTATGAAGAACCGACGAATTCTACGTTAAGCATCGACGTTTACATTTCCAAAATGCCGTTGAAATATTTTTATTACATTCGTTTTTATTTTTCATATTACGTGCATTTTTGGTATTTTACGTAAAAATCATTACGAGCAATGTTTATAATCATTATTCGTCTCGTACCGTACGTAATTTAAAATTTTCAGAAAAGTATCACGATTTTCGTAGAACTATTTTTATCTTGTTCGTTTTTACTTCGTGGTTTCGCCTTAACTCTCGTTTTATTTTACGTTTATACCCGTTAGCCTCAAAACTACCCACCTATCTTAAAAATTATACCCTAAATACTAAAGTTTATAAATTTTAAACACAAAATTTCACCACCACCACCTCATAAGAGGCGTGGCACAAGGAGAAGAAGACTAGGACATTTGTCCTAGTCCACTTGCATGTGGGATTCTTATAAAACTTACTCTTCTATCTCATCTCTTCATAAGTTACAAAAAATTACACACACCTCTCTTGCTCTCCTCCTATGCCGTGAACCACCACCACTACAACACCAATCTCATAAAATGTTTCCTAATCTCTAATAACCTACTAGTGAATATCACTACCTAGTATGGTTTCTATGTTTTGGAAGTGATCAAGAAGAGATTTTTCTATAAGTTAGGGCTTAAGTTATAAGAAGGTTTATACAAGATATTTGAGTAAGGAAAATGGTGAAGAAAAGTATTTTTGGTGGAATTTAAGCTTGGGATTGAAGCCTTCATCAAGCTTGTTCTTATTTTGATCATTTTGATCTTGTCTACATTTTCTTGTGGTAAAACCTTCATAAGTTTTGTTATCATTTTATTTTTTTATTTCATTATATGTATGTAAATGTATTGTATTTTGATGATCAAGTGATAAAAAGTAGCATGCATGTGTAGATCTAGGTAAGAAATGACTAAATCAACTATTAAAACTTGCTAGAAATCATTGAAAATTTAGGGCTGTTGTTAATAGTAAGTTCTGATGTACCTATGTTGTAGAGAATTGAGTGATGATCATGTGGCTAATTGGATACTCAATGGAAAGTGAAAATTGATCAAGTTATGACCATTTTACCAAAAGTAATCAAATCTGACCTAAGTCATGATTGATGATCAACCAATTCATTATGGTTTGAAAATGGCATCAAAAATGGTGAAAGTGAATTTTCAGCCAAAAATGCCAACTTGACCTTTGTATGATGAAGTGACCTTAATTATATATTTATTTAAAATAAGTATAAAAATGACTTATGATTTATAATGTATATTTAAAAATGAAACTAGGAATGTAAATTTTATAAGTATACCATTTATGGTTTGAAAGATATGACTATTTTTGTAAGCATGAACATATAAATTTTTTTACGTCTATATCAATACTAAAAGTTGTAAAGCGTTTTTGCGACTAAAACCCGAGATGGTAGGACCCACTTTTGGGAACTTTTATATGATGAACCTACTGATAATAAACTTAACCCGACTTCGAAAACCCGAAAATTTACTATAAACTCAATAACAAGCTTAAAATGGACTATATGACCATATCGGGCCATTAGGCCCAATGTATATGAATGGACCTATTGGACTTAACTTTGGACCCACCCACTTGGGCCCAATTAATGGGTTAAGATCTGGTCTTGGACTTATAAAGTGGACTAAACTACTTAATGGACTCATAAATGGGCCTATTGGTAACAACTAGTGAAAAATGAGCTAATTTAGTACATGTTAAACACATAGAAGACTATGAGAATAAAACTTGGAGAATTATAAATTGTTGATCATAATATAATATACACACACACACACACACACACACACACACACACACATATATATATATATATATATATATATATATATATATATATATATACATATATATATATATATATGTATATATACGTATTTAAATTGTGAATTTTATTTTATCAACTAGAAACCTAAGACCCATACATTTTGTATAGGTTCCG
>BQNB010124841.1:0-19869 GCA_026074375.1 Tanacetum coccineum
ATCGCATACAAACATGGTATCTCATTTTGAGCCTTTTTGAGGTATATTAGATTGGCAAAGGTAGGTCTTCCATTAAATGTATTTGCACTCAGTTAACCTACATTCAAGTTTCTCATGGTTTGGATTGATTGACTCCTTTTGTACTCATGGTTTGGAAGACCTATTCGTTGATATCTCTAGTCCTAGAAATTGACTCCAATTAAAGAGTTTGGAAGACCTATTCGTTAGAAGACCTATTTTATGTACTCCAATTAAAGAGTTTGCAAAGGTATGTCTTCAATTAAAGAAATTGACTCCAATTAAAGTTAACAAAAATTAACCTATTTTTAATGGGTTAGATTGGAAGACCTATTCGTTAAAACTCTAGTTGATATCTCTGGTCCTAAAAATTTCAAAAAGAAATTGACTCCTTTTGTACTCATGGTTTGGTTTGGATTGATTGACTCCAATTAAAGAGATATCTCATGGTTTGGATTGATTGACTCCTTTTGTAAACAATTTCATTCAAAAACTTTAATTGGTTTTCCATTGAAATCATTTTGTCAATATCTTTTTCTTCCTTAAGCTTCAAATCCGTTATGACCTTTGTTTTCTCTTTGACAAGACCTTCGTAATGTGACTTTGTTAAAAGACTATGTTTGACTAACTCATCGTGTTTCTCTTTGACAACAGAAATTTCGTAGGCTTTAACTTTTAAACCTTCTTTTATGTCAATTTCTTTTTGAGCTAATAGTCTTAGAGTTTCATTTAACTTACATTCAAGTTTGTCATAGTCAACTGTACGATCATTAAAGGCCTTGTACCTCTGAAACTCAGTCTGTTTATTTTGAAGTGCAACTAAGAAACTATCCCGAATACTATTAGATTCCCTTAAAGTTCTACTAGTTTCCGCAAGAATAGATTTGCACTTAGTTAATTCTTGAGTCATTGTTGCATTTGCTTTCTTTAATTGCTTTGAATCTTTTTATTTTCATCGACATCAAGCTTTAAATTAGCAATTAAATTAGCAAGTGCAACACGCTCATCATCACATTCTACATCATTTTGGTCATCTTGAATATCATTTTCACACATATCCGGTGAGTCATGAATGACATTACTATCACCCGTTTCCACTACACATGTGTTACCAACCCAATATATCACTTTAAAAGAGTACACTCGATCGGTGGTCTTTGAATTTTACTCGTTCGGTGGACAAGTATTTTACTCGTTCGGTCGTTGTTGGATAAACTAGTTCGGGTCTTTGAAACTTTAACTGGATCGGTTCCACAAGGCTGAACTCGTTCGGCTTCACTCAAGAAAATGCTTGTTCGACTTCAACAATATAGCAAACACCTTGTGCGCACGATTTTTGTACCGTCTTCAACCCACCGTATACCACATAGAAATAAGACAAGAACTTTAAAAAAAAGTTGAAAATAAGCTTGAAGAAACTGTTTGTAACCCACAATAAGCCGTGACAAAGAAGCTCTCTTTTTACTAGAATAAGTTACAAACTTTTGAGACTTTGACTCGGAAAAAATTTTACGCAAAAAGGCCACAAAAATGAATAGCCAAATTGTTGTAAAAGTGAACTTAGTATTGTGCACACCAAAACGCAGCCTTACTGTTAATAAGCCCAAGAAGAAGATTTCAAAAAGAAACTATTTAAAGCCCAAAATGAAACATATGATTTTCAAATTGAAAAAAATGAAACTTATAAATGTGTAAAGGGAACAAAGTGTAACGAGTGAAAAAAGAAAAAAAATAAGCTAGAAATAAGCTAGAAAATGCCTGAAAATAAGAATGAACATAATCACTAAACCAACCCGTGGCGAGTGATACCAAATGTCGGAACCAAATATCACTTTCACTTCACCATTTGAACAAGAAAATAAGATGAGATAAAATGGAAGAAATTTAGAGAGAAGTTAGAGAGAGAAATAAAGAGAGAAAAATAGAATGGTTAATTCTTGCAAATGAGAAATGAACAAATGAGAATCAACACCATTTTCCATAGTGGAAAATGGTTTAAATACCCTAATGAGCCATGGGCTTTCTAGGTGGGATGGGCTTGGGATTGACTGGGGCTTAGGCCCATTACACATACAATATTAGATTACTAAATAAGCCCTTTACCCGTCTAGCCTATTACAACATATAATTAATTAAGTGACCGAGACCTAATATAATGAACGAACTTCCTTGTTCGACTCAATATTTTGAGGCTAACAGATGTAGGACTCGAATTCGCAGGGAGCCTTTAGAATCTGAATTTGCAGATTGTTAGTAGTGTACGAATTCGCAGTGTGTAGTATGACACGAATTCACAGACCTTTACAATCCGAATTTGCAATAACATTAAGAGTCCGAATTCACAGTTTTCTCTTATTAACCAGATTCAATCATACTCAATGGATTCAAAACGGCTAATTATCATAAACACGTAGATTCTAATCAAAAAGGTGACTTAAAACTTGTGGTAGGTAGCAAATTTAAAATTGATTATCTTTGAAATCTAATCAAGTTAAAATTGGATTACTTCAACTAAGCCAATTTAAGTTCACTCTTTCACTGGTTATCTTTCTAAATGTGTCACATGCATTAAGTGCCAATTCATGGTCTCATGATATAGTGTCTATATAAACTTGGTTATATATAAACTGTATCGACTCTTTATTAGCATAATCATGAGTATGACTAAAGAACAACAACAAGCTTTAGACGATGCTCTTATTCCAAGGGAACAACGTCTTATGATTGGAAGTTGCAACTACAGATTGAGCACAACATTCAAGCCCAAAGAACCCACATTTCAAGTTGCTTTGGATGTTCTCACTCTCACTCCTTTTTATCCAGCCTTCTTGATCACTGCCAGTGTCCCTGTCGTCTACATGCAATAGTTTTGGGCTACAGTTACCTATCAAAAGCATCACATCAGATTCAAGATGAACAAGATTTACCATGATCTTGCTACTGGAAAGGTGCAACCAAAACCAAAATATGTACGTCGATCTTCCAGGACAAAGACTGATGAAGCACCCAAGCCTTCCTCCGGTAAAAGAGTCAAATCAACGGCTAAGGTAGCAAAGTCTGGAAAGAAAAAGCAACCTGCTCTTGGATTGGAAACTCTATCTGACATAGCACTGACTGAGGCTGAACAAATGAAACTGGCCATCAAAAGAAGCAAAACACAACTTCACATCTCTCCACCCAGTGGTTCTGGTGCACATGAAGGAACTGGTGTTACACCAGGGGTTCCCGATGTACCGACTTATGAATCTGATGATGAAAATCTCTTGGAAGTCAAGTGAAGAATAAGATGATGATGATGAAGTAAGTGTGAGTGAACACGATGATGACGATGATGATGAACGGACTGAATCTGACAATGATGGTGAAGACTTTGTTCATCCCAAGTTTTCAACTCATGATGATGAAGCAAGGCAAGAAGAAGTAAATGAAGAAGATAACTTTGATCCTAGGGTTCAAACACCTTCTCATGTTGAATCAACAGATGATGATAACAGTGATGGATAAGTTCAAGGAACAAATACTGAGGAAGAAGAGATGGTTGAAGTGGAGACACATAAAGAGGACGAAGCGAATGAACTATACAGGGACATGAACGTTAATCTGGAGGGAAGAGACACTGTGATGATGGATGCTCCATTGCCTAATGTTCAAGCAACTCAGGAAATAAAAGATACTCATGTGATACTCACCGCTCCGATCATTCCTGAAGGTCAACAACAGAGTTCTTTTATGTCATCTGGCTTCGTTTCTAACATGCTCAACCCTAGACCAGATACAGGTATTGACTCAATATTTAACACTGAGGCAACTTCACTGGTAGATGTTCCGGTCACAACTATTGCTAAAGCACCTCTTGTGTTTGTAACAACTCTTCCTCCACCACCCACTCCTCTCATCACACATATGCAACAAACACCATTTCCCATACCAACAACAGCTCCAAGTACATCTCTTCAATACCTTCTAAACTTCGGTTCTTTATTCGGGTTTGACCATAGACTTAAAACTCTAGAAACTGAATTTTCAAAGTTTAAGCAAACGAACCAATTTGCTGAAATAGTTTCTTCCATTCTCGGCATTGTTGATGCATACCTTGCAAACAAGATGAATGAATCCGTCAAGACAGCTATTCAATGACAATCAGACAGACTTAGAGATGAAGCTCAAGCCAAAAACGAAGACTTTCTCAATAAACTTGATGAAAACATAAAGAAAATAATCAAGGACCAAGTCAAAGAACAAGTTAAGGCACAAGTCTCTAAGATTTTGCCAAGAATTAAGAAGACGGTAAACGAACAACTTGAAGTTGAGGTTATGACTCGTTCAACCAATAAATCCAAGACATCTCTTGCTATCGCTGCCAACCTGTTAGAATTAGAGCTGAAGAAGATTCTCATAGAAAAGATGGAGAGCAATAAGTCAATCCACATATCTAATGAACAAAAGAATCTCTACAAGGCATTGGTTGAAGCTTACAAAAGTGACAAGCTCATTCTTGACACTTATGGTGATACCATCTCGTTTAAAAGACGCAGAGATGATGAGGATAAAGACGAAGAACTCTCGCTGGATCAAACCAGAGGTCCAAGAGAAGACGAGCTGGAAAAGAACCAGAGTCAACCAGTGCTCCAAAGGAAAAGACATCCAAGACAACTGGCAAGTCAACTGATGGGTCCAAATCTCAACACAACTCTACTGGCAAGGCTGCTTATACAGAGGAGCCAATGCACACTGACAAGGATTTGGAATAACCCGTACATCAGGAGTTTGATATAGGAGCTACTGAAGAACAATCTGATAAAGAGACATCTCAGCATCCTGATTGGTTTCAAAAACCAGCAAAAATCCCTACTCCCGATTACGATTGGAACAAGACTTTACCTGTTGTTCATGGACCAGTTCAACCTTGGTTAAGCAATCTAGCTCGGAAAGAAGGTCATCATGAATCATTTGATGAGCTTATGGATACTCCTCTGGACTTCTCAGCATTTACGATGAATCGGCTCAAAATTGACACATTAACACCTGAATTATTAGCCGGTCCAACATTTGAGCTAATGAAAGGTACATGCAAGAGCTTGGTTGAGCTAGAATACTTCTTTGAAGAAGTCTACAAGGAAACCACGGATCAACTAGATTGGCACAACCCTGAAGGTCAGCAATATCCTCATGATCTGCGAAAGCCACTACCATTGATACCTAACTCTCGCGGTCGCCAAGTCATTCCATTTGATCACTTCATCAACAACAACCTTGCGTATCTATCTGGTGGTGTCTTCAGCCGTACTTATGCGACTTTCGTCACAAAGACCAAGGCTGCAGATTATGGTCATATCAAATGGATTGAAGATTTGGTCCCCAGCACAATCTGGAGTGAAGTGCCGGTCAACTATGACAAGCATGCACTATGGGTAATCTCTCATTGGGGATGAAAACGTTAACAATTCTATGGATTTGCTGCTAACAGGGAATTTACTCGTGATGTCTACTCCAAACGTAGAATCATTGCTGTCACAAAGCTTCAAATTGTCAAATGGCACGGCTACAAACATTTGGATTGGATCACCGTTCGTAGAGATGATGACAAGCTATATACATTCAAGGAAGGAGACTTCAAACGGCTTCGCCTTCAAGATATCGAAGACATGCTGATTCTTCTTGTTCAAGGCAAGATGACAAATCTCAATGTTAAAGATCGTCTAGCTTTTGGTGTCTCTCTGAGAATGTTTACAAGAAGTATCGTCATCCAAAGGCGTGTTGAAGATCTTCACTTAGGTGTCGAGAGCTACCAAAAGAAGCTCAACATTACAAAGCCGAATACGTACAGATCTGATCTTAAATGAAGGGATGCCTATACAGCATATTCTAATCCTAGAGGGTTCATCTATCTGAACAAAGACAAGAAGAACATATTGATGCGTATTGATGAACTCCACAAGCTCAGTGACGGTACACTCGATGATGTTCGGACAGCTCTTAATGATCGACTGAAAGGGATTAGGATGGAATATCTACCAAAGACAATATGGAGGCAGACTGACAGGGAACGAGCAAAAGCTATGATTCAGGCGATTGAAAAAATGCTCAAGTCAAGAAGGATAATGAGAAGTTTGGAAAAATTTATTGGTGGGAGACTGTACGAGGGTGACTTTCGGCTGCTACAAAGGACCATATGATGTATCATATGATGTCCTCATCATAATCAGGTCAAACCTTGTACATAATAATTAACTTGTGAAATTTGTATATATGTAGTGTAGATATTAAGGTGACATTAAGGAGTGCTCGAGTACAAATTTTTAAGAATTTCTTAGTAAATTCAAAAAAATTCAAATTATTGTACTCAGCACTGACTTATAAACCCTCAAAAATTAAGGGGGAGCATTAAAATGTTCCTGTTCGATACTACGTAACATTTTGTCCCCGTACGTTTAATCAATTGATATCCAAAATATCAAGGGATTAACATTTTTGATAAGGGGAGAAAATGTAATTAAACTGAAAATATTTGTATGTAATTAATATACTTTTTTTTATGGTATCATATAAAATGGAACTCAATGCAATTCACACTTTGCATGTACTAGGATTTACGATGCACTTGTTATGGGGAAGCTTTTAGTATAATGAAAAAAATCTCAAAAGTGTAATATCTTTTGATATTTATATCAAACACTTTGATTGATTTTTTTCAAATGATTTTGGAAGGATTGTGATGAAATACCAAAGACGACCAGTACTTATTTTATGGAGTTCTAAGGCGGTTAGCTTAGGTATTCAAATACCTAGGGATCCAGACAAAACGGAGGATCTTACCCTGGGTATCCATAGTTAGTGTAGAAGGTCTTAGGTATGATACAAAAGGAGAAAAAGTGAGAAACGTGAAAAGTGCCGAATGAGATGGAGCTAGGACGTTAATAAACCCAACAAGGTGTTAGTTATGAAGTCTCGGTAAGAGCGAAGGATTGAAGAATCGGAAAAGAAATGTAATGATAAAGGGTGAAAAGAAAGAAGCCCTCCATACACTTAGGCAGAAACTGGGTCAACACATAAACTGTCAGAAACACTAAGATGTTGTCTGAACATGAAGACAGTCATGGACCCAGTGGACTATGCACAACCCTCCCTAGCCACTCAAGGTCTCTCAACAGACTCTTGTTTCATTTCTCACGGAGATTACACGCATTTCTATCGACTTTCTCACTCCGAGTTAGTTGATATTGAAAAGGTGGCAGTCCGCTCCAGCCTCTGATCACTAAAATCAAAGTGCATTATTGAGTCTAGAGCCAAAAGAGATCATCCATAAATCTCATTAGGACACTTGCCAAATTATGCTTGCTATCTCACACAATGTAAATAACGGGAAATATACTAAGAGTCATACGCATTGTCTTTGTAATTTTGCCAGAACATCCTAGTGATATAATTCACAGTGAAGATGGAAATCCTGCTTGATCCAACATCAAACAAGCTCATGGTAGGTGACTTGTACGATTCTATAAGAATCAAACTTGTTCCAGGTTATGAATTGACGATTGATGATGAATTTTGAAATGATTAACACTCTCGATGTGTCACAAAACTACTTTAGCAAAGTGATACGTCGATTGATTTTCAAATCAATTTTTTATTTCAATCGGTGAGATAGTAACTCACTTATTCACTCTTATCGTGCCGTCTGCTTTGAGACGTTCGGATAATGAGAACATGCTAAGTTTGATGAATCTAATACACATGTGTTAGAAAGATTCAATACTTCAGCTGGAAATCCTGTCAAGGAGATTCTTCTTAAATTGAATCTACCTGATCACAGGTTGATCCTCACGGATTTGAAGGTTACTCCAACCAAACACGGGCGAATGACAAAGCCATATTCGTCCCCCCGCTTTATTGCTAATTGTTTTAATGCATGATTCTTAAAGACGGAGGTGAAGGTACCTGATTCCAGCTGACTCACAAGATTTATAACCACATGCTCATACCCAACCGGCAAACATAAAGACATCATAAAAGCTCAAGTACATGTTTCAAGACTTCCGCTACTCGGATACCGTACGTCTTTCTTGAAGTAACGAAGTATTAAAGTTAACGAATTTCAAAGAAGTTTCTGTCACTCTGATACCGAACGTTGTTCTTGAAGTGACAAAGTGTTAAAGTTAAAGAATTTCAAGAAAGATGCAACATTAAAGCTTTTCAAGTCAACAAATCAAGAAAAGTATGAGCATGTCGGTCCAGAAGTCACAAGTTCACAAGATGGCAAAGTTAACAAGATGGCGAAACAAGATTATGCATGGTTGATGATCTCAAGGTGTTCAAGATCACATTCGAGACAAGCTAAGGAACAAGCTCAAGACTTAAAGTCTATGATCACTACATCAAATCACAAGTTAATTATTGAAGTTAAAAACTACCAGCTCAGGACTAAAGTCAAAGCATAGTATGCTAAGTTTAAATTTTTTGTAAATTGGAGTGACCTCCCTTAGGGGGAGATTGTTAGGAACAATAAAAGTCTCAGTCACTTCCAATATTAACTAGTTAAAGCCCGTAGTTAGTCAATGTTTAGTTTATAAGCTAATATGGCCCAAAGGCCCATGGAAAGCCTTATGAGGCCAATGGCCGGCCAAATAGGACTATAAATACACCTCTCCATGCCTTGGAGAGGTGGTTGGTTGGTTGTATTCTCATTTTCTCTTAATGAATTGCATGTTTAGCACTTTCTCTCTCTAGAAAATACATCCTTCCTTCCACTTTCTCTCACTAGTTCTTGCTTCTCATATATTAAAGATTACTTGTATTCTACATACCTCAGTTGGTGTGAGTTGCACTACCTGTGGAAGTAATGTGAACTCAACCACTAACCATAATGACTTTGAGCATTTTAAGAGATGTGAGAAAATTTAGGCTACTAAATCCAGAGAGCCCACAAAGAAGTGGGTTCACAAGAGAAACTAACCAAGTTTATTATTTGTGCAGAGACACATCAGGGAGCCCATTTGGTATCTGGATAGTGGATGCTCAAGGAGTATGACTGGTGTCAAGAGTTATTTGCACAAATATGTAGAGCAATCAGGTCCTAAAGTAGTGTTTGGTGACAACTCTTCTTGTATTACTCAGGGATATGGTTCAATAAACTGTGGTGGTATAGTCTTCTCTAAAGTAGCTTTTGTGAATGGTCTTAAACACAATCTAATTAGAATCAGTCAACTATGTGGTCTTAATATATTGTTTAGTTTGATGATAAGCAAGGAAAAATCTTTAATGCTAACAAAGAAATTATGTTGATAGCCCCAAGAAGAAATGATGTTTATGTCCTTGACATGTCATCACTAACTCCAAATGTAGCATGCTTCTTTGCCAAAGCCTCAGAAAGTGTAAGCTGGCTATGGCACAAAAGGCTATCACATCTCAATTTCAAGAATATTACTCCCTCCGTCTCAAAATTATTGTCCCTTATTGACTTTTTAAGTCTTTTCCTTCTAACTTTGACCGACAATATGTTTGTTTGTGTTATATAATACTTGATGAAAATCACAACTATGAAAATATATTGAAAAACCAATCAATTCATATACTTTTCATGAAGTATTACGTAACACAAACAAAATTATTTAAGGTCAAAGTTGAAAACGTAAGACTTGAAAAGTCAATAGGGGACAATAATTTTGGGATGGAGGGAGTAATAAACTTGCTAAAAAAAAATTTAGGCTTCCTTCACTTGTTTACTTAAAGGATAAACCATGCTCATCATGTGAAAAAGGAAAGCATAAGAGAGCTTCTTTCAAAACTAAACAAAATTTCTCAATCAAAAAATGCTTGCATCTTCTTAGGGATCTATTTGGACCAGTCAGTCAAATGTCTATAAATCATGAGAAATATACCCTAGTCATTGTTGATGAGTACTCAAGGTACACATGAGTTTACTTTCTCAAGAAGAAGAGTTAGGCAGCTGAAATGATTATGTATTTTATCAGGATGGTTGAAAACCAAAATGATGTAAAAGTCAAACAAATCAGAACTAATAATGGGATTGAGTTTAGAAATTCTAAACTTGAGAGTTTTTGTGATAAGAAAGGAATTTCTTAGAACTTTTCTTCTCTCTATACACCTGAACAAATTGGTATAGCTGAAAGGAAGAATAAAACTCTCATTGAGGCTGCTAGAACAATGCTAAATGGCTCAATACTCTCTAAGCATTTCTGGACTGAAGCAGTCAGAATTGCCTGTTATACTCAAAATAGATCAATCATTGTCAAAAGACATGATAAGACTCCCTATGAGATATTTAGAGAAAGGATCCTTTATATCATCTATTTTCATTTGTTTGGATGTCATGTGTTCATTCATAATCACAAGGATCATCTAAGCAAATTTGATGCAAAGGCTGATGATGGATATTTCCAAGGATACTCATTTGTCTCTAAAGCTTTTAGAGTCTTTAACACAAGAAGACAACAAATAGAGGAGACTTATCATGTTACCTTTGATGAGAGTATGGAAGCCATCAGGTTCATAATTAACTCAGTAGATGAAATTAGAATTGATGATTCATCTAAATACCCTCCTGATGAATTTCTTTAAGAAGATGATCAATCTAGAAAATATCAATCAAATTATGATATTTCATACTACATCATTCCTTATGGTCATTCACTTACTGAACTCACACAAGACAATCATGTCCCTGAAGTGATTACTCCAAATGAGCAAAATACTCCTCACACTGAGGATGATGAAGGTCTTCCTAATCTAATAAACACTAAAGGGACTCACGAATATAATGTTCAGGATAAACAAATCAATTGTCAACCCACTAGAGAAACTTTAGGGAACAATACTGAAACCTCAGTACCCTATATTGGACCTTCAGTCCGTGAAGTAACTCAGTCTCAAAACACCCTTCATGCATTAACAAGTTCATATCTTGTTGCTAAGGATAGATGGTCAAGAGATCAACACATTAAACTTAGAAACATCATTGGTGATCCTGGTGATGGCATGCTTACAAGAAGTATGGATGCCAAACTGACAGCTACCTCAGCTAGTGAATGTCTATTTGTTGACTTTCTCTCTGAGATAGAACCTAAAAAGGTGTCTGAGGCACTGAAACACCCAGGATGGGTTAATGCAATGCAAGAAGAGCTGAAATAGTTCTACATAAACAAAGTTTGGACTCTTGTTCCACTTCTTTATGGAAAGATAGCTAGTGGCTCCAAATGGGTGTTCAAGAACAAGAAGGATGAAGTTGGAACTGTTGTCAGGAACAAAGCAAGACTGGTTGCTCAAGGTTTTATTCAAGAAGAAAGAATTGACTATGATGAAACATTTACACTAGTGGTAAGGATGGAATCCATTAGGATATTCATTGCCTTTGCTACATACATGAACTTTATAGTTTTTCAAATGAATATCAAAAGTACCTTCCTAAATAGAAAACTAAAAGAAGAAGTTTATGTGAAACAGCCTCCTAGCTTTGAAAGTAGTGAGTTTCCTGACTATGTCTGCAAGCTTGATAAAGCCCTTTATGGAATGAAACAGGAACCCAGGGCATGGTATGAAACTCCATCTACTTTCCTTATTCAAAATAAGTTTGTCAGGGGAAGAATAGATAACACTTTGTTTATTTATAGATCTAAAGGAGATGTTCTCCTTGTTTAAGTGTATGAAGATGGCATCATATTTGGCTTTATAAATTACAAACTTTGTAAACAATTTGAGAAACTGATGACAAAGAAATTTAAAATGAGTATGATGGGAGAACTATCTTACTTTCTTAAACTGTAAATCAAGCAGGATGACAAAGGAATATCTATTTGTCAAGAAAAGTATACTAGGGACTTACTGAAGAAATATGAAATTTCTAATAGTTCCTTAGTGAAAACTCTTATGGTTTCTCCAAATAACCCAGGTCCTAACCTTGCTAGTAAACCAGTCAATAAAACCTCATACAGAGGAATGATTGGGTCCTTGATGTACTTAGCTGCTAGTAAGCCTAATATCCATTTCTCAACATGTCTATATGCAAGATATCAGGCTAATCCAAAAGAATCACATCTCACTACTGTGAAAAGAATCTTCAGGTACCTAAAAGGTACTCTATCCATTGGTTTATGATATCTAAAGTGCTCAAGATTTGATCTTAAAGGATACTCAGACTCAGACTATGTTGGTTGTAATATGGACAAAAAAAGCACCTTAGGTGCCTGTCAAATGCTTGGAGGCAAATTGGTTTGTTGGAGTGTCAAGAAATAACAGTCAGTGGATATGTCCTCAGCTAAGGCTGAATATGTTGTTGCTATTGGGTGTTGTGCAAACATATTATGGATGAAAAGCCAACTCATTGAGTATGATATTCACTACAAGATGGTACCTATATTTTGTGACAACACCAGTTCCATTGCCACATCCAACAATCCAGTCCTTCATTCAAGAACCAAGCATATTGATATCAGATATCATTTCATCAGGGACTATATCTTAAAAAGAGATATTGAATTACACTTCATCCCCACTCAGTATCAGCTAGCTGATATTTTCACAAAGCCTCTAGATGAACCTACTTTCACTAGACTGAAAGCAGATTTAGGCATGTCTAACATTGATTGATCAGTCTCCCTAAGCAATCATGTTCAGTATGGTATAAATAGTCTTCTCTCCCTGAAACTTTCCCCCTCAAAACAAATATGACTCCCATGACACTGAGGGACACATTAAATGAAGTAACTAAATGTTCTAAGTCTTTAGCTACTTAATGTCCTAGGTTGGTGACCAAACACATCAAATAAGGAACAAATATTCCTTATCTAACTGTCATCCAACAGTCATGGGTCCCACTTTTCTCATTTACACTCAAACATCCTATTAAGCATTTAATGCTCACTCATACGGACACTATCCCTTCCTAAAAGTTTCCTTTCACTTCCCACCTAATCCGTTATCCCCACGTCATGCCTGCAAAAAGTGCATGACAATAACGGCTATACAGTTGCTGAAACAGAAGGGATAGTGACAGACATGGGTGGTGACATTTAATGCGGACACCAAACATCTTTTATAACAATTTTCAAAATAAAATAATTTGAAAAAGAAAAACCTTTTCACATCTCACCTATAAATACCCCATCACAAGAAGAAGCACACACAATCTTTTCAAAGCAAAGAAACTCTGCAAATTTTTTCTCTCAATCAAAACTTGTGCGTGTTCTTCATTTTTCGTGATAAAACCTTCATTTCAAACCATTTTCTTGGTCAAGTTCGCGTCAACGATCTAAGTTATCCATCTTAGTGACCATCCGTCTTGATAACATATCAAAATTTCACGGCAACGATCTTAGTTGGATTCAACTTTGTGACCATATGATTTTGATATTTGCCATTGTCCTTTTCAAAACAAACTTAAAATGGCAGCAACCCAAGCAGTCAAATACACCCCTCAATGTGGTGATATGATTGTGGAATCAGTCCAATTTCAAAGCAACAACTTTATAAGAAATTTCTCTTACCCACAAAGTGTCTCAGCCTACAAAGAAATTTGCAAGTTTTTAATAAACTGCCCATTGGCTGAGGCTTTTACAAAAACGCCTCCAATACAATACCAAAACTTCCTCAGGGAGTTCTGGTGTACTTCTGTGGTTGAAGACCCTAACCCACCTGAAGATGACTCTGAGGTTCGTCTCTTAAAGAGTTTATAATCAAGTTCACAATGATGAATGGCAAAAAGCCATTAACCCTTGACTATAAAACCTTTTATGAAACCACTAGACTTGATTATAACAAAGGCAACTATTTTGCTCATCGCTCTCTTGAGGCTGTTAAGGCTAAACTGGCCAAGATTGCAATTAATGAGGCACTGTTCTAAAAGACCCTTGTGCTAAAAACTTCCTTTCCTGTAGCTTGGAGAATCCTGTTAACTTTTTTTGTTCAGGTTCTCGGCGGGAACTACTCATCTACTGAACAATTGAATTCCATTCTACAGTTGCTAGCCCACAGTCTCCTCACAGGGACTAAGCTCGACATAGGAGAGATCATTTTCAGTGATCTTGTAACTATGTTCACGGCCAAGACTAGGCAGAAATATGTTTCTTATCCTAGATTTGTGTCATGTGCCTTAGAAGTGTTACTAGGTTCTGAATATTCTCAGGACCAAAAATTTTGGAATCTTCCTAATGCCCGAGTTAATCAAATTTCACATGGGACCCATCCAAAGTCACTCCTATTGAATTGACGGCCTCCATGATTAAAGTCATCAATCAGGAATCCTCAGTGACTTCACTTCCTTTTTCTGAAAAGAAAAAGAAGAAGAAGACTCAGACTGTGACTAAGACCCAACCCAAGTCTTAGGGCCTTGAGGCTTCAGGAGCACTACCTCAAAAGAGGAAAATACTAAGTCTAAAATGACCTCCCTATCTCAGGCCACTGAAACACCATCTAGTGAGAAGGTGCCAACGAACGATTTTGATAAAACCCAGTCAGTCTCCTTGGGCCAAACTATCCATCCCCAAGATATATAGAGGGATTTACATAACCCGTTGTTAAGGGATTCCATTCTCCACTTGATGAGGGCATTCACAACTCAAAGCCTTTGCTTGAGGGTAAACCGAGTGATCCCAAAGACTCAGAGGGAAATAAATAACCCATTGATATGGGATTGCCTGCCACTCACCTTGGTGAAGGTATTAGCATAACCAAGCCTTTACCAGAAGGGACAAACATCGATCCCAAAGACTCAGAGAGACTTAAACTACTCATTGACAGGGATTCATCTACCTCTCCTGTTACTGTTCTCTCAGGGACTATTGCTGAGTATCAGGTGGATACAACCCAATCCACTAGATTTAAGGTATCGGTTCTTGACCATAACAAAGGCAAGACTTCTTTTGAAGTGGAGCTGGATACTGAAACCTTGTTACTCACCACTGTTGCTGACATTTAAGCCTTTTTGGAAGATTCTAAGAAAGAACTTAAAGATGCTAGTGATGATGATGTTTTTGAAGCTGAAGAAGAGATGGATGAAGACATCCAAGAGCCCGACACTGTAGAAACTCAAACTCATCATTCTACTAAAACACCTACCAAAGAACCTCTTTCAACTGAACATTAGTCTCCTTCACCTCACAAAGTGCAACCTGAATCCTCCAAAGACAAGAAGACCGATACATCAGACTCGGAGTCATCCTCATGCTTTGAGACTTTCAGGCCTTATGACAACTACATGCCAAGCACTGAAAGACAATTGGTAAGAAATATCCAAAATTTCTTTATAGTTCTCTATGCTCAGGTTACTGAAGATACTTGGGAAAAGTATAAGGAAGCTTCTACCTCCTATGTAGATTTAAAGCATGAGATTGGAGGCTTTCATGATGCCACTTACAAAGCAAATGAGAACACTGATGCTGCTCTCAGAAATTATCAATAGATTTTGAATCTCTTCAAGACTAATCACAATACAGGACTTAGGAGGATCCTTAAAAATCTTCAAGAAGTTCATAATGCAGTCAAAGAGGATCTTAATCTGAACAAGAAAGTTCTTGAGGCTGCTGAGGCATACACCTAACATTCTACCAACCTAACTGGGCTCTTTACCCTGGTGAAGACCTTTGACTTTTCTGGTCTTAGGACAACTGTTGACTCTTTAAATGCTGCTATCACTGCTCAGAATGATCACTTGGCCAAATGGGTTGAGTCCTATGCCTTACTGGCCTGGAGTGTTGGTCCTCGAATGAACAGGATTAAGAACACTCAGGCTAGCATTCAGTCTGATCTAGCATCCCTCAAGCAGGACATATTGAAATCAAGAGTATGATGACTGAAATCTTTTGTGCCTTTAAAGGAAAGTCCTTCTCCACTCCCTTAAGTAGTGTGCCTACAACAACACTTGCTATCATTAAAGGTCCAACAATTGTTGGGGGAGAGTTCAGCTCACACTGCTACCATTACTCCTACTGAAGAAACTCCCTCTCACACTAAAAAGGAGAAAGATGAAATGGTCACTAAAGAGATAGTGCATGAAACTGAAAATGTTGAGAAGGAGTCTGTTAAAGAGCTTGAAGTTGAAACTGTTGAAAAGGAGCTTGTGCAAAAGCCTCATGTTACTGAGCCCATTCCAATCATAATTGTCAGGCCAATAACTAAGCCTCCTCCTGAAATTAAAATGTTTGGATCTTCATCAAGACTTCAGCTTACTGATACTATTCTTGAAATCTAAGTTCCTCAACCTAAAAGCCCCTAAGCTACTCTAAAGCCTGATAGGGGAAAGGGTAAAGTCACAGATGTTGATGAATCACTGCCAAAGCTGGTCAAAGCCTCAATAAAATTTTGGTCGGATCCTAATACCCAGTGCTTTTACCTTATGAAATTCATGGAAAGATGTATCAACTTATTGAAGAGGAAATTCAGGCTCACCTTGACAAGGAAGAAAAGCTAGAAAAGGCTGTAAGAGAAGCAAGACTTCGTAAGCCTGAGTTGATCAATGTTGTTCATGAAGAAGCCACCAAAGCTGGAGTTGATCCTAAGGCTCTTTCAAGTGTAAAGGGTGGTCAGGAGTTCATAAAGATACAAGATGCTAAATTTAAAGTCCTTAACAGAGAACACTCTGAAAAGATCAAGAAGTCAAGAGAGCTCAGGAAGAAAAGGATTGAGCAGTATAGATGGACCACTAGTAGCATACTCAAGCTTGAAATAATTACTGATATCAAAATTCATCCAAACACCAAACCTGTTGCAATAACAGTGTACAGGGGCACTGACAAAAGAAACTTTGATGTCCATAAACCTTTCAAGTTTGGTGATTTTGGTATAACTGAATAGGATGAGCTGAGAGAAATCATATCAAAGAAGAAGAACAAAGTGGTGGAAGATTTGATGAACTCACTAAGCAAGAAATATGAAAGACTCAGGGCAACCCCTGAAGAACTTGGAATAAGATCATCTCTTTTTGCCCCTAGACAAGTTCTGTTTCTAACCTCGGGCCGAAAAAGGAAGCATCAAGAGTTGGAACCTTAGGTTCGCATCCCTGGTCTTGAGTTCAACAGAAGCCTTCCTGAAGGAGTACCATTTGTCAACAACTTGGTGATTGAACATCCTGAAATGGACTCTTCTTCATAGACGTCTTTGGTGATGAGGCCTTCCAAAGAATGAATGACATTCATAAGGTAGATGGTGACACACTTTTGACCTACCTTATGATGGCTTCAAATGTCAGTACTCCTGCAAATCAAAGGTTCTGTTTAGCATTGAGGAGTTTGATTGACAGTCACCCTGATAAGGTGATAACGCTCAAATTGAGTATGTTTTTAGTCGCGTTATTTGTATTTTTGTATAAGTTATTTGGTTATTTTTATATGCTTTATTACTTAATTGTACCAAAGTGTGTTTGCAAGTCTATGTGTGGCCAAATATAGGAAAAACAAGAAAAAGACGAAGAAATGACGAATAAATTTATACAAGTACGAAGGATCCCGCATCAAGATCAAGCTTGGGAAACATTTCAAGAGCAAAAGATTCAACAATTCAAGCTTTCAAGTCCCGAGATAAAGCCAAAGTCAAGTTATATTAGAGAATAAAGACTCACGGTCGAATACCATACAATTGGGAAGCTTAAACGAATAAACAAAAAAGTGTATGCTGAAAAGTACGAGCAGCCGCCCGGCATGCAAATGAGCCGCCCAACTAGATGTAAAAGTCACAAGGAGCCGCCCGGCATGCAAAGTAGTCGCCCGACTGGATTGCGTCTGACCTTCCAAATTGAATTTAAGTGTGTAATTAAGTTACAATTACTCCTCGTTCGATCATATGCTTCTCATAACTTATTTTTCTGGAACTTTCATGAACCTTGGAGGCTAAGGAGTATTCAACTATATATACAACCATTGGGGCCATCATTCTTAACATCATCATCCATACTTTATCTTAACCTATCTTTCTACCATCACACACACCCCTCTCCTACCACCCCCCCCCCTTTTCCAGAGGTGTTAGGGGATTGGTTCAACCCTTATCTCAGTTTACATGGCTTAGACAAAGATGAACCAATCAAACAATCCATCCATCTCTAGTAATCCTTGTTATCAAACAATCTTACCTTTTGTTACTAGTTATTAGTGGGAATTTCCAAAAGTGGTGGGTTGTTATATTAGTCCTATTTGGCGTGGTATTAAGATTGGGAACATGGGAGGATTCATTGTGAATCCTAGGACTTTGTATTTCATCTTATGAACTTTGGTATCTTCTCTTTTAATAATATTCATGTTTGGTTTCTTTGATTATGTTGATGATGGATATTTGATTGTGTTGATTCTTTGTTTCTTGTTTTGTGAATTTTGTCTTAATACTTGTTTGGTTCATATGAAAACTTATGATAAAAGGATGTTTGGATTTTACTAGTGGTTGTTTGGATTATGATGATAACATCATATTTGGTTAAATTAGAACTTGTTGTTTGTTGTTTTGGTTAATCATTGTTGAGTCTATAGGTCGAAAGGATTCTCAATAGTGGTTGATTTCAATTCATTAGTCGGCAAATGTTTTGGTCTTGTACTTTGTGACGATTGTGCAACAAAACTAATAAACATAACAAGTAAAGGTTTAACTTAGATTAATGTTAAAAGGAGTCTTTTGAATAGGTTGTTTTAATCATCTTTCAAGTAAATGGAATGTAACAATCGATAACATCAAAGTCAATAGGTCAAAATTATTTGTTGTTGTTGGTTTAGGCATAAGGATCATGACATAACCCTCTGTAAAACCTAAAAATCTCAATAAGAGTAAAATGACCAAAATGCCCCTAATGAAAGAAAATTTCATAAAAGCTTAAATAAAATTCATTTAAATGTTAGAAATTATAAAAATGCAACATGTGACAATTATGAAATTTTTGTAAGATTTAAAATACCTTATGTTATACAAGAAAAATAATTAATAATTATTTATATATATTTAGCCGAAATTAATTAATATTTATGTAATTATATAATACAAATTAAGCTAAATAAAATAGGATAAATATAAAATAAATTATGCAATCTTAAAAATCTGATTTTAATCTATTTAGAAGCCCAAAAATTCGGCAAAATACCCTATTATATTTGTTATGCATTTTTATTTGATTTATCCTAAAAACAAGAAATACCAAAACCCTAAAAAAACTAAAAGAGGCGGCACAAGATTTTTTCCAAGGCTTGCACGATTTTTCTTGGGTGATTTGAAGGTCAAGGAGTGTGGGAAAAATAGTGGGAAGATTTTATAAGGCTTTGTTCGATTTTGGTATTGGTTTTGGGTTCGAATAAGCAACCGGGTTCATAAATTCATAAAATCACTAAGGATCATCCAAGGTATTTTTACAACTCACTTTTCATCATATAAATTCGATCTATGCATAATAAAAAATTTCATGCATTTTATTTTGATTTTATAAATCAAATCATATTCGAAACCCTAATTTCTAGCTAGTATTGAAATCGGCATAAAAACTATTTGTAAAATTTATTTTATATTTTTCTAAGGTTTTTCATATCTCATATAACTCAGAACAATTGTGGGAATAATTTATAAATGATTCGAATAATTATTGAAGATTTATTTGTGTTTACCGAATTCGAAACAAAGGGAAAAAGGAAAGAAAATGGTTAAAATGAATTAGGGTTAGGGTTTTATTATTTTTTCAAGGTGTAATTAATGCCAATGATTGGGAAATAATTGTGTTTGTGATTGGGTAAAATTTGATTAGGGTTTTGATGATTTATTTTGCTTGCCGAATTGATTTTAAAGGTATAAGGACTTGTTATGTAATTTATGAAACTATGGGGTCTGTTTTGGACATGTTATTATATTTATTATATTCTGTATAAAATAAGTTGG